>JAHPZR010042624.1:2500-12500 GCA_019787425.1 Platygyra sinensis | reverse complement strand
CAACCTGAAATGCCACGAGTCCTACGTATGTTTGGAGAATGTAAACCACCACACGGCTTCAATTTTACTTTATTTTATTTTGGATTGAACGCAGTTCATTTGCATATTTAGCCATGAGAAAGCTTTTAGACCAGTTAGGCGTACCGGAAAGTTCCCTCCAGTTTGAGACATTCGGAGGTAGAAAGATAAATCCAATTCTACATGGCGCCGTCATCGGCGGCGTCATTGTTGAAAAACTCCCGTAACCATTATGTCTTCCTCAACGGTTTAGTTTTCTCAGACGCAGAGAAGGAATCTAGTGTGTCGTGGATGTGGGGAATGGCGGGGGAGCTTGCTATAAACATCCCTTATTAACCTTGCAGTGGAACAAAAGAACAAACACGCAAAGAGTAATCAGTACAGAAAGAAAGTAAAGGACTCAAAGATTTCAAATTCCACTATTTCTTAAACTTCTTTTCACAAACCAATTTGATAAAGAGCAATTCACTTCCATCCTTGTACTAGTGCGCTTTTTTCCCAAAAATATTTATTCTTTGGTTTCTCAGTAAGGATCTTTCTTGAATGCGTTTTTGGCAACGCAATATGGAAATTCCCAGTAGGAAAGAAAATTTAGGATGATCCGCTTACCTTTTGTTTCTTTAGGTTATATTCACTGTTTTTGACATGTTCTGTTAGTGTTTCATATGAAATATCATCTTTCTCTACTCGAAGAAGGTCTCACAAAGTCAATTCACCGAAGCTACTTCACTTCCTCCGCTTGCGCTGGCTTTCCAAATTGGTTTCGGGTTGTCATCGACGACGTCACCCCAGGATTGGTTGCCGACCTGCTCGTCATTTTGTCGCCTTCTCATTACATCCTTCGCTTAATGTACAATTGCGGAATAAGATCATGACAATAATGTAACACAACTCGCAACAGATCCAAATGGTCCATTGTCGACTATTTTTTAACGCCAACTCTTAATGATGCAGTGTTCACCTACAGAATGTACAGAAAACAACATCGTGGACCTCTGTTAAACGTGAAAAGGCACCATTCTACCATTCAAGTGATCCAATGGTGAAAACTACAGGTAAGGAACTTGAATTCCAAGGTTGTAAAACTCCATTTTAGCGGGGGGGGGGGGAGAGGGGGAGAATTCTCCGCCGCACACTAAAACTCGGAACAATTACAAACCATTGGGGTAATTCCGTGACTTCTTTCGGAGACAAAAGCGAGTCTTGGCTGAGAACACAGAGAGGGCTCATCATGTTTACCAAAAAGTCAGAAGGGATACAAAGAGTTTTTGTTTCCCCCTGCTGTGCTCGAGAGAAACAAATTTACTGATTTCCGTGGAGTTGGTTCACTATTTTGTTGTACTCTGCTAATTGAAAATAGTTAAGCCACCCAGTATGAGCTATAGAACGAGCCGGAGATCAAGAAACTGGCCAGCTGGGGGTGCTGGCGCAGATAGTCCCGAGGCTACCTTGCCCGCATCGGATTTGGTTTCAAGCAAGCTGTCGGCTCACGCAGCTAGCGCACATGATTATGTGTACGGCTGTCTAGAATACTAAAACCGACATTATTTTGTTATATCTTGTCATTTTCACCTCTGTGCTAGGCTTTTTTTAAATTTTGTATGGAATTGAAATTTAGTACTTTCTGGGGAGCTTTAATGCGGTTTTTTACGCAGCAATGTCCTGATCATGGCTGCAAGTCCAGGATTCAAGCTCGTGTCTCCCAAGGAGTCATTGCGTAATTGCAGCGGTCCCGGTATTCAGGACGCGTGGCAATGTGGGATGCGTTGCTGTCTTTTCGGGAAACTACCGAGGTGTACCAAATTCTTAATGACCCAGCAAGGAAAACAAACCTTTATGCCGTTGAAAGTGGCTTAATCGTTTAACTGCACCAGGAACAGTTGGTTTTCAGGCGGGATCCTTCCGTAGTGTGTTACTGATGAATTAATCACACACGTATCCAGGACACGCGACATTCGTGCGGTCACCTTCTAAAGACCTGAAGACAATTCACAAACACAACGGTTTGATAGTTTACTGACAAAAAAATAATCCTTGGTAAGATTGCTCTTGCATTGCATAGGCCTTACTGCATAGATAATTCTTTAATCGACTAATCAGGGCACGCTTTGGCGAATTATATAACCACTGAAATGAACTCAAAGTGCTTCTTCGAATAGTGATGTCATGTGGTGACAGCTTTTCATTTTCCATTCTGCTTATTTGGGATTCTTCTTGCATTTCTAAGGATACTTTTAGCCGTCGTTTCTCCTGGCAGCACGTAAATTCGAACTGTAGTGACTGTGGTGCGGCGTTCGAAATATTCTGCGGGGAACCTCCTCGTTAACTCGTTTGCCGGCATAATTTTTCCCTTCCCTGATTAACTGATTTAGGGAAGGATCAAATGAATTTGGTTACGATTAGCAGAAACGAAGACCATTTTTCCAGTTTCGAGAGCATGTAATATGGATCATAATAAGAATAAAAAACGTTGTCGATATCTTAACCTTACACTTTGCATTGATACTTACAAATTCGGCATCTTTACTTGCGTGCACTACTCTAAACTTTGGTTTTATGATGGATTTGTCACACTTCAGTAACACAATGGTCTTCTTAATGTAGCCGTCACTAAAAAAAAGTATACATTTATTCATTAAAAGTTATTAGGTCTTTCTAATGCACGGCTCCACTATAAGTATTATTACTACCCACAGTTTACACGTTTTTTACAGTTGTAATGGCAAATTATAGATCACGTAGTGATTTGTATCCTGACTAGGAAGCGAGTGGTAAGAGTGAAGGTAACGCGCAGGAGCTTCCCACAGAGGGGGAAAAAGGAATCCTCAATTCTATTGCATTATTTGCACTCGCTCAATCCCCCGATAGAAAAATATCGGGTATACGAATAAACTTCACAATGCTCAAACGAATTACGAATCGTTCTCTGAAAATTTAATCAATTCGGTTAGCTATTTAGGTAAATCTTCCTCTTGTATTTTCATGGCCTGTGTCAATATAGAATCGGATAAAAGAAACCATTCTGGAAAAGCCTGAATCTCCATTTAGCTTGACCCATATGGGTTAGTTCTATAACTGTTAAATGGGACTGATGAAACCTTTACTTCGCATAGTTCCAAGCCCTTTCGTTGTAGAAAAAAAAAGTTTTCATTTAAGTTCTTTTAAGTGCAGTTGCTCATAAAATGACACAAAAAGAAATCGTGCGTACATCGCTTGGCAAATCTAAGTACTTACCCAGTATATTGCAGCATTGGCAAATTATATTTTTCATTGAAACTGCATTTCGCTGTACTTTGGTCCGCTATTTTGTGGTACATTCTATCGGAAAGCCAGTAACACATCTGAAAGGATAAGATTTGAAAGAACCAACTAATTAAGCAGTCATTTGTGAATTCAGATGGTGAATTTTGAGCTCGGTAATGAAATGTGAAAAGCGAACTGATCAACAGGACACGAGCGTGGTAAAAAAAATCTGAGTCCTCAACAGGAATCGAACCCCTGACCTCCCGCCCACCGGGAGGGCGCTCTATCCTTTCAGCAATGATGACCAAGCCCTCCATGAGTTCTCGTAGCTCAGTGAATAGACCGCCCGCCCGGTGTTTGGGAGTTCATGAGTTCTGTTCCTGTTGGGGACTCACATGTTTTCTTTTTCCTACGCTCGTCAGTGTCATGTTGATCAGTTCACTTTTCTCATAAATTAGAAGTCCTCTACTTTAGAAACAAAAGTGATACGTTGCTGGGTTTGGGTTATTATCGGAGGGATGCGAAATGTTCGGATAATATTCGTAAGCCTTAGGAAGAGTTAAGGCGGGCGATCTTAGGAAGTGTGCGGAAAATTATACTAATTACACTAATTATACTCGGCTCTATTTGGGGAAGACTTTGGTTGAGCCTCGACCAACTTCGGAATGTCTTCCAGTGTCTTCGGATTAACTTCGGAAATTTTCATTGCAATTTGCCCCATAATAGGTGTTACACTTTTTGCACTGGTGTAAAACTTTTTTCACCGATGTTACACTTAAACCGTAACTGCTCCGCTCTTAACTAATCAGAATCATGTTTCTTATGGCCCTCTTCCTTTTGACCTGTCAATTTGAACTATCAATTTACAATTCACTGAGCCAATACTTGTACGAGAACTAAAGGGTTTAACTAAAATTAGAACCGTGACTCCACATTAAAAATTAATGACATTCAACATTAGTATAGGTAATCATACGGTTTCGAGTTCAATTTGGAATTAATTTGCACGAGTGAGTTTTTCAAAAAGCTGAAATTGCACGAGCCGCTTCGGCAAATGCAATTTCAGCTTTTTGAAAAATTCACAAGTGCAAATTAATTCCAAATTGAACGAGAAAAACCGTATGATTTCTTATTAATAATACAAACATGAAAAAAATTCGCGCGGAAAAAGTACCGAAAGAGGTTTCTTGAAGCCATTCTTTTCGCATTGGAGAAAACTCTTTTCAAAGTTTCCGTACAAAATTTTTGTCATTGCTTTACGTGATGCCATTGGCTTAAAAAATGAGCATTGTCTTTCTGCAAACCATAATCCAGATTTACGATGTGTAATTTGCACTGGTGTTACACTTTTTGCACCGGTGTTACACTTTTTGCACTGGTGTTACACTTGAACTGCACTGCTCTCAGCCAATCAGAATCGAATAATTTTTTCATGTGTATTATTATACATGGAAGTAACAGGATCAGAAAAACTACTAAGCACTAGCAAAAGCCAATTTCAGGAATACCCACACCCAGATGAGCACTGTACACGAGCTGATATGTACTGAGACTCCTGGGCTGAAGCCTTGAACACTTTTTGCAAGTCAAGGATATAAGTAAATTTTCAATAGCGTGAGCAAAAAGTTAATTAATACGAAATGGCATAAAGTTGCCCAAATCCTTCTGATTCTTTATTCAGGTCCAAGAGCGAAGAGCGAAGTGATAGTAACGAACATGTGTATAAGGGCAATAGCAAAGGTAAAGTGAGTACCTCCTCATTAGCATATACGTGTCCCTTGAGAAAGCGCATGCGTAGCGAAGATCATTTGCAGCCCTGCGTGGCGGTGAAAAAAAGTCCAAAGATTTTCTTCTTGCTTTAGTCTACTTAAAATCCGTTGCATCGGCAACTAAAAGTATTTTCTGACTGCAGACGAAAGTCTGTACTTAGACCGAGTTGTTCGGGACGACGAAATTTCGACTGTTAAAAGACGATTCTCAATTTGGTCGAGTTCAATCGACCATGGGAGACAACAACGACTGTTCCATCGCTTCTCTATCTGTCATAGCAGACGAAAGTCTCCGTGACGCTTCTAAGAGCGAAGCAGCTGAGGCGAAGTCCCAAAAGTGTACTAAAACGGTTGTACAAACTATCAGAAAGGGAAAAAACTCCAGCTGAAAAGCGTACCAACAAACAGGCTCGAGTGAAACTCTCAAACACACAAACCCCGACAAAAGATGGCCGGGATGGAAAATGTGATGAAGCGAACAACCGAGGGCCATACATCTAAAGTAGCTGAAGAAATGGCTGATATTAATTAAACATCAGCTTAAAGATCTAGCCGGTTCTCTTGCCTTTAAAACACCAGTGGTTGCTTAAATTAAATCGGCGTATAAAAATTGCAGTCAAAATCCACACATTATGGCCCAAGCTTCAACTGATGGCTTTTCACTCGTGCAGGACTGGGACAAAAATTTGTAACAGCAAGAGATAAAAGTTCCATTCATCCAATTGTGTCCGAGGTTACTAAATTTTTGATACACCTATATTACAGTGGGAGTAACTAATCAGCAGTAAATGCTGCCAGACATGCCTTATCTGCAGCAGTGGCCTAATTTGTCTGATAGACCTTATACAGTGGGTGAACAGCCATTAATAAATTAAAGAGATTTATTAAAGCAGCTTTTCAGTCCAGACCTTCTATTCGAAAGATATTGCACAATGTGGAATGTATAAAAAAGCTTGGGCCTGCTTAAGAGGCTGTCTCTCTAAAAACCGACCACTGATTTTACTTCGAAAATTCGATTTTTCTCATAAGCTGATTTTAGAGCCCTTACCTAGTTAATCACTAAAATGAGTTTTGTTTGATTAAAAATTGTAATTGAATTTTCCTAGGCTTAGTTAAAGTTCGGTCCGCTGGACTCAAGTTGCATGCCTGCCGAAACTGGAAAAACTGCACATATTGCCGTCGTTCTAAAAAAATTAATATTCGCTCAAAAGTCCCAATTCTTTTTCTAAACTATAGACATATCAGAGCAGTTTGTTTACCCATGTTTGAATCATAATTCAATGTTGTTCCTTCAACGGCTGAAAGCAGATTTTCTACCCGTTAAATCGAGTTTTGAACCAAACACGAAAATAGCGCTACTTTGAAGGCGCGTTTTAAAAATGTGGCACCTGTTTGAAACCGCTGAACTACATGAATAGAAAGTATAAATGACACTTAATTTAAAACAATAATAAAATTTGTCTGCCCACTAGGTTTTTAAAACTAACGACCGCTTAAAGTTCGGGAAATTTTGAAAATACTTCATTCACCCTTGTCACACGGCGGCCATATTGGATATGACTTATGTACTTTGGGCATGAAGTCGAGGCGATGCGTGTCTAATCTGAGGTTTGCAGCTAATCATGCTAAACAAGGATCATTGTAGTGTGCCCTTGTGCTCAAATAACAGATCAAACAGTAAATTAGGAATTACCTTCCATCGCTTTCCAGTAGACAAATATGCAAAGGAAAGCTGGATTGTAAGAATTCATCGAGATGTTTCCAAAAATTTCCAGGTTAGTGATTGTGGTTTTCGACTTCAATCTACCAAGCTATATCTGAAATCAATTTGATCAGGTTTACAAAGTAATTTAATCGACTAGAATTATTTGTAGAGCCGAGCTGCTCTTCTGCTACGTTCCGTATGTACTTTTATTGCCCGTAATAAAACGTTACAATCGTTCCTTAGATTTCGAGAAGCATAAACGTTTCCTCGGAACATTTCCAACATCGGTAGATTTTCGAACGACCTTCCCTGGGAAACGTGCATAATTTAACGAAAGGTTCATTTTTTTTTCTGTATTTCGCTAGACAGTGCCTTCTCCAAACAATCAACAAATGCAGAAGGGACTGAATCTTTCCTGAAGTTTCCCAGAGACGGTCGTTCGAAAGTCTGATGGTTTAAAATGTTCCGAGCAAACCTTTGTGCTTCTCGAAATCTAAAGAACAATTGTAACGTTATTGCGGGCATTAAAAGTACATAAGGAACGTAGTAAAATAGCAGCTCGGTTCTACACATAATTCTAGTCTATCAAATTACTTTGTAAACCTGAACAAATTGATTTCAGATAAAGTTTACTTACAGTGTACTTAGCTAGAAGTCATAAACCACAATCACTAACCTGGAGGTTTTTGCCAACATCTCGACGAATTCTTACAATCCAGCTTTCCTTCGCATATTTGTCGACTGGAAAGCGATGGAAGGTAATTCCTAATTTATCTTTTGATCTGCTATTTGAGCACAAGGGCACACTACAATGATCCTTGTTTGGCATGATTCGGCTGCAAACCTGAGATGAGACACGCATCGCCTCGACTTCATGACTAAAACACATACGTCATATCCAATATGGCCGCCGTGTGACAAGGGTGAATTGAGTAACTGCATACTCGCCTTCGTGAAGTGCTCCTATAAATTCACGTAAATCTCTTACCTGGCTTCAAGATTAAAGTTTTGGTCCTTTGTAGCAATCCTTGAATCCTAGGTAGTATTAAAACTGCCAGCTTTTCCTTCCAGCAGTAGGTTTGTATATAAGGTACATTTACACGTTCCTGATCTGTGTCGAGCGTGACGGTCACATACTTCCGTGTTCTTTGTATTGCTGACCATTGTTTTCCTCGAAGTCGGTTTAATCATGTAGAGTCCTCTTAAAAGGTTTGTAGAAGCACTCCTTTGGACAACTCTCGGCACACATACAAGTATGAACAGTAAACGGTGATCAGGGGATCCACAGAAGGATTCATAAATGTCACGGCCATTTTGTGTTTACAACGGGTGTTTTTGTTCCCAATCTTCGCGTGAGTATCACAACCTGATTCCCGTGATACAGAGTGGGAACTAATTTAGGGTGCCTTTCTTTAAGAAAATCCAAGATCCGAAAGAATCCGAAAATGAATTTTGCGTTTCTTTACTAAACAGATCAGTCCTATATCTCTCGGATCATGGTGTGTCAAAGGAACAGAAGTATCCACTCTGGAGGGCAGTACAGCGGGGTCTCTGTCACGGTTAACAAACGGAAAAAAACTGAGGATCACGGATCACTAATATAAATATGTCGTTTTACCGAATCACGAAAATAAGCACGTAAGATACTCTTGATAGTAACCTATCTAGAAAGAGTGTTTGAAGAAAGCAAATTACTGAAAGGCTTAGTCAAGGCTCCATATTGCAAATCGCATACCTAAGTCACCTTCGACAGACGACTCTAACCAGAGTGGTAAAATCAGGAGTATCGGTTTGTACTCCAAGGTCCTCACGGCTTACGCAAAAACTTCAAGTCACGAATCACGAAGAATAATTTCCTAAATTCACGTTTCACGGAAAATATCAGCCAACCACTCATCACGAGAATACCCCCGTGCGACCCTCACTCCGGGAGTGGATTCTTCGGTTCTTTTGACGCACCATGATCCGAGAGATACGATTGATCTGTTTGGTAAAGAAACGCAAAATTCATTTTCGGATTCTTTCGGATTCCCGATTTTTATTGACCATGAAGTTTTGACCCAGATTTTATTAAAGAAAGGTACTCTAAATTAGTTCCCAATCTGTATCACGGGAATCAGGTTGTGATACTCACGCGAAGATTGGGAACGAAAACACCCGTTGTGAACACAAAATGGCCGTGACATTTATGAATCCTTCTGTGGATCCCCTGATCACCGTTTACTGTTCATACTTGTATGTGTGCCGAGAGTTGTCCAAAAGAGTGCTTCTACAAACCTTTTAAGAGGACTCTACATGATTAAACCGACTTCGAGGAAAACAATGGTCAGCAATACAAAGAACACGGAAGTATGTGACCGTCACGCTCGACACAGATCAGGAATGTGTAAATGTACCTTGTATACAAACCTACCGCTGGAAGGAAAAGCTGGCAGTTTTAATACTACCTAGGATTCAAGGATTGCTACAAAGGACCAAAACTTTAATCTCGAAGCCAGGTAAGAGAGTTGCGTGAATTTATAGGAGCACTTCACGAAGGCGAGTATGCAGTTACTCACTAAAATATTTTCAAAATTTCCCGAACTTTAAGCGGTCATTAGTTTTGAAAACCTAGTGGGCAGACAAATTTTATTATTGTTTTAAATTAAGTGTCATTTATACTTTCTATGCATGTAGTTCAGCGGTTTCAAACAGGTGCCACATTTTTAAAACGCGCCTTCAAAGTAGCGCTATTTTCGTGTTTGGTTCAAAACTCGATTTAACGGGTAGAAAATCTGCTTTCAGCCGTTGAAGGAACAACATTGAATTATGATTCAAACATGGCTAAACAAACTGTTGTGATATATCTATAGTTTAAAAAAAGAATTGGGACTTTTGAGCGAATATTAATTTTTTTAGAGCGACGGCAATATGTGCAATTTTTTCAGTTTCGGCAGGCATGCAACTTGAGTCCAGCGGACCGAACTTTAACTAAGCCTAGGAAAATTCAATTACAATTTTTAATCAAACAAAACTCATTTTAGTGATTAACTAGGTAAGGGCTCTAAAATCCCAGCTTATGAGAAAAATCGAATTTTCGAAGTAAAATCAGTGGTCGGTTTTTAGAGAGACAGCCTCTTAAAACTTGGAGTCCTACCAAGAAACTGAAATTGAAACTACTAACTCTTAAGCTCGTTATTCTGTGTCTGTTGGTTACCGGACAAAGATGCCAGTCAGTTCACCTAATAAACATTAGGCATATGATTGAAGGGGCATTACCATACAT
>JAHPZR010042623.1:2500-15264 GCA_019787425.1 Platygyra sinensis | reverse complement strand
TTTGCTGTTAATGGCGTTCACATTACAACCGACATGCGTAATAAGCTTCATGGTCTCAACACAAGGAAGCTTGCATAAAAGAGGCAGATAAAACTGCGTAATATCTGTTTTATACCAAGCAGCCAAGTGTAGAAGTGTATTGCCATCATGAGTGCGAGGGTTTAAACGAAGAAATCTTTGCATTAAGTCAAAAATTCCTGTGGGTTCCTTTCTTTCTGGAGCTTGGACTTTGGTGTGAATTATCAATAGATACAGAGCAGTGTGCATCAATTTGTTTATTTCCCACTGGGGACGATGGAGTTCAGGTTCATCTTCTTCCAGTTTCATTGTTCTAGACATCAACTTTTTGGTTTGTCTCTCACATTCTATAACCAATTTTTCAAAAACTCCTTCTACAAACTCTGAACTCAAAACGTATTTTCCGCGCACCATTCTGCCAACTAATTCTACCATATATTTTAAATCTCCTGTGACTGACACATTACAATGATGGCCTATCTCCAATGCATGTTCCCACAAACTTAAGCAGAGTCCGTAGTTTCCTGACTTAGCACAAGCCTTACCACAGCATATAATTGGACGACGAAGTTCTGAATTATCAGTTCCAAGGATTCTCTCTCTGATTATAAGACCCTCCATGCGGATGGCATGATAATCATCTTCTAACAGAACAAGTTCTTCAAGAGTTTGACTCTCTGTTCTGTTCTGATAAACTTCAAGAGGCTCCATTTGCTTTTTAAGCAAGGGACATGATCTCTCTTCAAATCTCTCTTCCATGCCACGTTTCATGAAGGAAAATGCTTTCTCGATGTCATAAATTTTTTCACAATAGTTAGCAACAGTGGCACCAAGAAGCTCAAGTGCTTCAATTCTCTGTTCCTTTGTACATTCTGGTCTCTTTATAAGAGACTCCACAGTGTCAGTTTGGCATTCATTACTCGCCCAAAGAAGCGGTGTTAAACGTTGAATATTCGGCAGCTGCGACGCCCCAAGAGCGAGCAGTTTATTGGCAGTCTCAGGGTAGTCCCCTCTAAGAGCATAGTGCATTGCGGTTTTGCCATCTTTGTCTTGAAGATCCATATTAGCGCCACGCTCGATAAGATAGGTGACAACGTTCATGTGGCCATTGTAGCATGCCGCCATTAGAGGAGTATGATGAAACTTGTTATGCGCATTAACATCGGCCCCATTTTCAACCAAACAACTTACAATATCAAGGTGTCCATGGTAAGCAGCTCCCTTTAAAGGAGTCGTGTTGTTGAAATTTCTTCCGTCGACGTCCGCTCTTCGCTCGATTAACAGTTTCACAACATCAATATGTCCCGTGATAGCAGCAGCCCACAAAGGTGTAGAACCCTCATAATCTTGGCGATCAAATTTTACCATTCCCCTAGCTTCGATGTCTGCTTTGTATTCCAGAAGGATCTTCACAGAATCCAGGTTTCCATTGAAAGCAGCGATGATTAATGGAGTGGTGAATTGGTCGCCATCTTTCGTTTTCGTTTCTAAAGCAGTGCTTCTCCTTCTGATGCTCATCCGCTGAAGAACATTACTAAGCACAACAACCGCACCATCCCGAGCAGCTTCGTACACTTTAGCTACATAATCAGTACTACAACTATCTGATCGTTTTTCGCTCATAGCGCACGGCAGCTTTGTGAGAAACTTGAGGTTCCACTGAGCTTTGCTTGAACAGTTTTCTATTTTTTTTTTCGAATAAGCTCACTCAGTCAATTATTTAAGAAACAGCTACAGATGACTGCGTGGACGTCACCTTCACAAAATTTGAAATTTAAATTCTCAGAAAACTCATTTGTCACTGCACAGTTATTTTTATATTTAAAGATCAGTTTCTTCTTTTTAGTTGTCAAAATATTGCCGCTAACTGATAAATATGTCAACTACAAGACTTACAGATTTGTCGAAACAGTGTAAATTGAGATGTTCTGATTTGCCTTCACTGTTAAGATGTTCTGAAACTACAATGCCGTGGCATTAAATCTAAACAATCAGCTCTCTGTCGTCTGTCAAGTAACGCATGATTATTACGTCAATCCTTGATATTTTATCTCATCCGGCTTTTCAGGGAAAACAGGAAGTTGCATTAAAGTGAGGCATAACCCAAAATAGTGAAACGAGTATTGCAAACGTAATAAAGCGAAGGAACTGTTTGGCTCAATCGAGCCTCTGAAATGATCCCGTTCTTGAAATTGTCCCGGTTTTTCTTGTTATAGACCCCGAAATGATCCCCAGTGAATCTTAGGGATGGTAAAAAAAATTGCGACTGTGGATGTTCAATGAGGATAAAAGTTATATTGACTGATAAAAATAAAAAGAAGTAATAAAAGATATATTTTTACAATAACTGTTAATTTCTCGCGCGCTGATTGGCTCAGTTTTATCATCAATTAGAGCACGGAGGGATAAATTGCTCAACTTTCAGCTGTCGAACTGTCAACTCTTAAACCAATGGGGCTGATTTTATTGACGTTTTAATTAGCCAATCAAAAAGCGAGAAAAGTTATTGACAATGTTCGCGTCATTTTGAATAAATTTCGCTTATCCTTGTTTACGGCAAGTTTACATTTATTTCCGGCATTTGAGCATTTTGGGGTCTTGTTGTTGTAAAATACAAATTGACGTTAGTATTTTATGCGTCTGTCTTCTTATTGAAGATAAATTTCGTCATAACATTATCGCAGTTAACTGCGGAACCACTCGCCTGCGGCTGGTGGTTCCACAGTCACTTTGGCAATGTTATGACGCAACTTATCATCAATAAGGGAACAGACGCATAAAAAAACTGACGTCAATTTGTTAAATAGACTGCGATATGTAACCACACGAGTCAACGGGGACATCTTAAAAGGGGCCTTTCCTTTTAATATTGGTTGGTCCTGACAATAAGAAAGAAAGCAGAAATTCATTCCTGCAAAAAAAAAAACAACTATTTTTTTAAGGTCGGCATTAATTGGACATTAGTGTGTTTGAAGTAGGAGTTATCATCCCTTTTAAGGGTCTTTGAATTGTTTTCTTTATTGTCGATATGCTACAATGATGTCTTTTTCTTTTGGTCTAGTTTTGAACCATTCAAGGTCTCCTCCAGTCTTCTTTTGTCCAACGTTTGACCCACTCAGATTAATGCGGTATTTTAGAAACAGTAGCGAGTTTACGAACTGAGAAAAACTGGGACGACGCGGCCTGGAGATCTTGTTGCGCATGCGTGTTCCCTCATCTGCTGGCGTCGTGACAACGTCGAGGCGGGCAATTCGATCTTTCTGATCGCGTCGCCACTATGATGACTACGGCTGAGAAAGCTTCTTCAAAAAGGTATGTTTCTGAGTTCAGATTGCTTCTTTTTAATTTCATATGGGCTTAACCGACGATTTTTGCAAATAGATTTTCTATATATACATGGATGACTCGCGAATGAGACGAGCAAACTGCTTTGTTATGGATGCATATCTCCATGAGAACAACACCAAGAGCGAGCAAGCTTATATTTCCTTCAAGTTTATTACCGAACTAAAAGAATTTACGAGATTTGTGAGATTTGTTGTCTTATTTTCAACTTGGATTTACAGTTTATTTAATACTGTCCTGTACACACTTAAGTCATTTCAGATCAAGCGTTTCAGTTCTAAATTTGTGTAGCTTTTGATTTGCCAAAGCTCGAGTTTTCTAGAAGGTAGGAAAACTCTTTAACATAATTTGATTCACAACTGAAAACAAAACCAGAAGTTGATGTTCAGAATTCAAAATAAGGCTTTCGTTTGTGTTCAGTTGTCCATTAGTTTTAGCTTCTGTTTTCCTGTTTTGGTACTTGTTGTCGTTTTTCTTTCGACCCTCAAAAGCATAATTTCATTCAAGTTTTGACCGCACCGCCCAACCACTTAGCTCTATTAGCCTAGTATGCTATTCCTAAATGGCTGTGCCCTCGTAATCTACAAAATTACCTTTTTACCTGAATATTCTCTGTAAATATCAGAGGGCATCTTAAAGATGGTTGTTGTTGTTGTTGTTGTTGTTGATGTCCAGGGTTTTTCACTAACCCCATGGACAAATTAAGTTACACAAGCAATACTTGAATTCATCTTTTTCTTTTTTTTAAATGTGTGCTCATTTGGCTTTAATAATAATTCACTTTTTTTAGAGAAATGAAAATTAATAAAAGATAACTTAATTACTCCAGTGACAAAAATAGAGTTTGCCTGAACAGTTCAATGTAAAAAATTCAGCAATTCAACTGATATACTTACATGATGCTTTTTTTTCAGTTCAAAAAAGGCCAATGGTGTGGACCGACAAGCATAATGAGGAGCTAACATAGCGATGGAGCTTTGAAGACTTCGGTATCTTAATCGTTGAAATCTTTTGAAGACAAATTTCTACACGAGCACATCTAGATCGCCCTGTAGCACTTTTTTTAAGATGATATAAAGTTAGCTTTGATAAGTGTTCGCTTTGATTCTCGATAAGTTTTCACCAGGTTTCACGATGGAAAGTGATCGCACGTAAATTTTGTCCCTCCAAATATTCACTTCTAAATTTTCGCTCATAAGCTAGTGCATCGTAAAGGTTGGTGTCGTTCCCCAAAAAGCTATAATCTTTCTCTTGACTGTCCTCGTGCTTTTCAAAATGGGGGATAAAATTTCAATCAGCCAGCGAGCACTCCCAAAAGCAACGAGCCCGCGATATATCCCTAACAATGTAACGTTGAAAAAACGTGGCTCTCAGGAGGTGGCTCCCTAGAGTTATTACGAAACACCCTCCCTATATAGAGCGCGTGTTAGGAAAGGAAACGTAGTTAATTTCTCTTAAGAGATTTACCAGTAGGGGTACTGTTACAATAAAGCTTATGTTTTGGTTGTCAATTTTTGGATTAAGGCCGTTACCATGGTAACATCTCATCTAATGACAGGCAGATATATTCCTCATTTTGACCTAAACTCCCTAATTTTTATGACATTTCCACTGGTAAAAGCATTTTCGAATAAAGCTTACATGCGTTTTTATAAAAAGATAGACTACATTACATAACGTTATAACAAGAACATTTTTTAATAAACAATTATTGGATGAGGTTTTTGTGGTATCCAGAATAATCAAGGTCGAGGTAGGGGTTAACAGCTGAAGCCGAAGGCTGGTAACCCTCACCGAGACCTTGATTATTCTGGATATCACAAACACCGAATCTAACAATTGTTTTATTATACATTGACCCCAAAAACTTGAAAGTCATGTTTTTGCTTTTTCACTGACGGCAAGCAGCACGAATCGCGCGAAGTTTACATCATGACCCTTAGAAACCATGCTCTGCGGTCATACATGACATGACCCGTGACCTTGAGTGTCCTTGACATGATAGTTGTATAAGGCCATCCTCTTTTGTTTTGTTTTTTCGTTTACTGTCGAATACGTTTTCTGATTTTGGGTCGGTCGGTCGGAAAAGAAAAAAAAAAGGCCGAAAAAGAAAGGAGAAGAAGTCTGTAACTAGGAGACCCAGTACCTCAGCATAGTATCTGCGGAGCCTGCAAACGACAAGACGAGGTTACAAAGTCGACATAACGACAATGGAGGAAGAAAAGATCGACGTCGTAATTAAGGTCATTCTACTGAAATAGAGCCTGCACTGAGATTTTTGCCAAACTTTGCCTGTTGATTGTTTATATTATAGAAACTTAAATTTTTAAATAAAAATGAGGGGTCCCCATCCCATGCCCAGGTTCGTTTAGGAGCAACAGCACCTCGTTCATACCCCATACAGGGTTCGTTCAGGTCATGGAAAACCTGTAAAGTCATGGAATTTAAGAATTCCATTTCCAGACCTGGGAAGTCATGGAATTTAATTGTTGGTCCTTGAAAGTCATGGAAAAGTAAAATTCTGTTTGACAGGTTATTTACTGCGGATCACAAGGCAAGGACAATGAAAGATAGAGGCTAATTAAGCAGCGTAAACGGCACGCGTTTTGGTGACCTCCAGAGTTTGTCTGTTGAACTGTTCAAGGTTAAAAGACGCTCTAAAACAAGTTTAGGGTTTGAATTTTTGAAACTGACAGCTAATTCTAAGGTTTTGGAAAACTTGAAAAGGTCATGGAAAAGTCATGGGAAGTCATAGAATTTAAGAGTACGAACCCTGCCATAAATCCTTATAATAGCACCATGATTATAGTCAAGATTGCTTACTAGATCCACTTTTCCGACGTTTGTTTCTTTTTCTACACTGAGAAATGGTCCATATTTATTTTAAATAGAAAATTTTCTTACTCAATTCAAAAAAAAAGAAAAAATCGATCGGTCACTGAACTCGTTTTCGAGAACATGACGATTTAGCTCTATGATGAGGTCCAACCGTAAACAAAAACCGGCCATTTTTTTACTGCGATCGCGATGATCTCGCCTGAAATTATGCGCAGCACTGCCAGCACAAAACATTGTCTGTATTTTAGATTAAAGTGACGATTTCTTGAGATTTTGTAGTTGTAGAAGTCTTATTAAGAAATTAGGCACAACATACGTGTGGCTTTACAATCGATGACAAACTAAGCTAAGCTGATAAACCAGTCAAATATGTCATTGCCTTCTTCATAACTTTTTTTTTTTTGAAAACGCGAAAACCTGGGTCGGTCGGACGACGGTAAACAGAGAAAAAAAAGGGGATGGCCTAATCTGCAGTTATGACATCACAGGCGCTGATTTCGAATATTCACTGTACGCTTTCGGCCAATCAGAAAAGAGTTCGAGAGTTCGATGTATGATAAAAGGTATACACAGCTTCCAATTACTGAAAACTATAAATATTTCTATTATCTTCTTTTACATCGCAAACCATTTTCTTGGTAATATTACAAGCTATCGCATTTTCACCACCCACCCCTCCCCCTCTTCCCCTCTCGCAAGTCTCATGTGATTCGAGCAAATATTTGGTAAGTGTACAGCCGAGTGGAAAAATGTGTTTTCTTTTTAAGATTGAATCAACCATCCTACTGATGAACAGTTAACAGGCTTGTACATTATGTTTCAGTGAAGATGCATTGTTAGATAATGCTTATGTAACTACATAGAACAAGCGAACCAATGCAGTTATGGCTGGCGACTTTACTGACTTCGAACGCAAGCCGTAATACTAAAATAAATGCAACAAGAAGGGATTCTAAGATGGAAATAATGTTTCGTTTCCGGAAAGATATTCAAAGTGTGTGAGAGGCTGCGGCACTCTTCGTTTTGTTGTCGTTGATGCGATATATTTTTACCGGGGCCCAGCCGCAGGCTGGGGCTCCGGTCTTAATTAAGGTGGCTTCCTAGAGTTTTACTGAGACTCAATAGCGCGCGCTACCGTTGCCTGCCAAACGTCAGTATTAAGCGCGCGTTCAAAAATGACGCAAGTAACCCTGAGCAGAAACGAAATCACTTCAGCACTTGAAAGGCGTTAAATCACTTCGGTATAAGTAGCAATAGTTTCAAACTCTGTTCAAACGTGTGTTTAAGCCTAGGGCCAAAAAAAATATGACAAAAAAGCTGTATAAATAACCGCTAAAAGAGCTCTAATTTACTCTTGCTTTCTCGCGCGCGATACATGGCATCAAATGAGCGCGCGCCAAAATGAATACCCACGCGCGCTACCACGCGTGTTTTTCTGATTTTTGTGATGTCACGTGAGAAAATAAATGTTAAGTTTCTCGCGTTTCCTTCGGTGAATTTTTTTTTAATTTGGCTCAATTGTAACCACATACAATTCCTGTAAAATACTCTATTTTTGTTAAAATCTGTCAGAGCTAATCTCATATATTTAGAGTAATGACAAATTACAGAATATTGGAAAAACCGTTTGAACAACCTTGACTTTTTACCAGTTCAAAATGTCAGGCAATATCATTTCCAAGATGTGGCCAAATATGAAAAAATTTCACCGAAGGAAAGTATAAAAATTAGGGAGTTTAGGTCAAAATGAGGAATATATCTGCCTGTCATTAGATGAGATGTTACCATGGTAACGGCCTTAATCCAAAAATTGACAACCAAAACATAAGCTTTATTGTAACAGTACCCCTACTGGTAAATCTCTTAAGAGAAATTAACTACGTTTCCTTTCCTAACACGCGCTCTATATAGGGAGGGTGTTTCGTAATAACTCTAGGGAGCCACCTCCTGAGAGCCACGTTTTTTCAACGTTACATTGTTAGGGATATATCGCGGGCTCGTTGCTTTTGGGAGTGCTCGCTGGCTGATTGAAATTTTATCCCCCATTTTGAAAAGCACGAGGACAGTCAAGAGAAAGATTATAGCTTTTTGGGGAACGACACCAACCTTTACGATGCACTAGCTTATGAGCGAAAATTTAGAAGTGAATATTTGGAGGGACAAAATTTACGTGCGATCACTTTCCATCGTGAAACCTGGTGAAACTTATCGAGAATCAAAGCGAACACTTATCAAAGCTAACTTTATATCATCTTAAAAAAAGTGCTACAGGGCGATCTAGATGTGCTCGTGTAGAAATTTGTCTTCAAAAAGATTTCAACGATTAAGATACCGAAGTCTTCAAAGCTCCATCGCTATGTTAGCTCCTCATTATGCTTGTCGGTCCACACCATTGGCCTTTTTTGAACTGAAAAAAAAAGCATCATGTAAGTATATCAGTTGAATTGCTGAATTTTTTACATTGAACTGTTCAGGCAAACTCTATTTTGTCACTGGAGTAATTAAGTTATCTTTTATTAATTTTCATTTCTCTAAAAAAAGTGAATTATTATTAAAGCCAAATGAGCACACATTTAAAAAAAAGAAAAAGATGAATTCAAGTATTGCTTGTGTAACTTAATTTGTCCATGGGGTTAGTGAAAAACCCTGGACATCAACAACAACAACAACAACAACAACCATCTTTAAGATGCCCTCTGATATTTACAGAGAATATTCAGGTAAAAAGGTAATTTTGTAGATTACGAGGGCACAGCCATTTAGGAATAGCATACTAGGCTAATAGAGCTAAGTGGTTGGGCGGTGCGGTCAAAACTTGAATGAAATTATGCTTTTGAGGGTCGAAAGAAAAACGACAACAAGTACCAAAACAGGAAAACAGAAGCTAAAACTAATGGACAACTGAACACAAACGAAAGCCTTATTTTGAATTCTGAACATCAACTTCTGGTTTTGTTTTCAGTTGTGAATCAAATTATGTTAAAGAGTTTTCCTACCTTCTAGAAAACTCGAGCTTTGGCAAATCAAAAGCTACACAAATTTAGAACTGAAACGCTTGATCTGAAATGACTTAAGTGTGTACAGGACAGTATTAAATAAACTGTAAATCCAAGTTGAAAATAAGACAACAAAATCTCACAAATCTCGTAAATTCTTTTAGTTCGGTAATAAACTTGAAGGAAATATAAGCTTGCTCGCTCTTGGTGTTGTTCTCATGGAGATATGCATCCATAACAAAGCAGTTTGCTCGTCTCATTCGCGAGTCATCCATGTATATATAGAAAATCTATTTGCAAAAATCGTCGGTTAAGCCCATATGAAATTAAAAAGAAGCAATCTGAACTCAGAAACATACCTTTTTGAAGAAGCTTTCTCAGCCGTAGTCATCATAGTGGCGACGCGATCAGAAAGATCGAATTGCCCGCCTCGACGTTGTCACGACGCCAGCAGATGAGGGAACACGCATGCGCAACAAGATCTCCAGGCCGCGTCGTCCCAGTTTTTCTCAGTTCGTAAACTCGCTACTGTTTCTAAAATACCGCATTAATCTGAGTGGGTCAAACGTTGGACAAAAGAAGACTGGAGGAGACCTTGAATGGTTCAAAACTAGACCAAAAGAAAAAGACATCATTGTAGCATATCGACAATAAAGAAAACAATTCAAAGACCCTTAAAAGGGATGATAACTCCTACTTCAAACACACTAATGTCCAATTAATGCCGACCTTAAAAAAATAGTTGTTTTTTTTTTTGCAGGAATGAATTTCTGCTTTCTTTCTTATTGTCAGGACCAACCAATATTAAAAGGAAAGGCCCCTTTTAAGATGTCCCCGTTGACTCGTGTGGTTACATATCGCAGTCTATTTAACAAATTGACGTCAGTTTTTTTATGCGTCTGTTCCCTTATTGATGATAAGTTGCGTCATAACATTGCCAAAGTGACTGTGGAACCACCAGCCGCAGGCGAGTGGTTCCGCAGTTAACTGCGATAATGTTATGACGAAATTTATCTTCAATAAGAAGACAGACGCATAAAATACTAACGTCAATTTGTATTTTACAACAACAAGACCCCAAAATGCTCAAATGCCGGAAATAAATGTAAACTTGCCGTAAACAAGGATAAGCGAAATTTATTCAAAATGACGCGAACATTGTCAATAACTTTTCTCGCTTTTTGATTGGCTAATTAAAACGTCAATAAAATCAGCCCCATTGGTTTAAGAGTTGACAGTTCGACAGCTGAAAGTTGAGCAATTTATCCCTCCGTGCTCTAATTGATGATAAAACTGAGCCAATCAGCGCGCGAGAAATTAACAGTTATTGTAAAAATATATCTTTTATTACTTCTTTTTATTTTTATCAGTCAATATAACTTTTATCCTCATTGAACATCCACAGTCGCAATTTTTTTTACCATCCCTAAGATTCACTGGGGATCATTTCGGGGTCTATAACAAGAAAAACCGGGACAATTTCAAGAACGGGATCATTTCAGAGGCTCGATTGAGCCAAACAGTTCCTTCGCTTTATTACGTTTGCAATACTCGTTTCACTATTTTGGGTTATGCCTCACTTTAATGCAACTTCCTGTTTTCCCTGAAAAGCCGGATGAGATAAAATATCAAGGATTGACGTAATAATCATGCGTTACTTGACAGACGACAGAGAGCTGATTGTTTAGATTTAATGCCACGGCATTGTAGTTTCAGAACATCTTAACAGTGAAGGCAAATCAGAACATCTCAATTTACACTGTTTCGACAAATCTGTAAGTCTTGTAGTTGACATATTTATCAGTTAGCGGCAATATTTTGACAACTAAAAAGAAGAAACTGATCTTTAAATATAAAAATAACTGTGCAGTGACAAATGAGTTTTCTGAGAATTTAAATTTCAAATTTTGTGAAGGTGACGTCCACGCAGTCATCTGTAGCTGTTTCTTAAATAATTGACTGAGTGAGCTTATTCGAAAAAAAAAATAGAAAACTGTTCAAGCAAAGCTCAGTGGAACCTCAAGTTTCTCACAAAGCTGCCGTGCGCTATGAGCGAAAAAACGATCAGATAGTTGTAGTACTGATTATGTAGCTAAAGTGTACGAAGCTGCTCGGGATGGTGCGGTTGTTGTGCTTAGTAATGTTCTTCAGCGGATGAGCATCAGAAGGAGAAGCACTGCTTTAGAAACGAAAACGAAAGATGGCGACCAATTCACCACTCCATTAATCATCGCTGCTTTCAATGGAAACCTGGATTCTGTGAAGATCCTTCTGGAATACAAAGCAGACATCGAAGCTAGGGGAATGGTAAAATTTGATCGCCAAGATTATGAGGGTTCTACACCTTTGTGGGCTGCTGCTATCACGGGACATATTGATGTTGTGAAACTGTTAATCGAGCGAAGAGCGGACGTCGACGGAAGAAATTTCAACAACACGACTCCTTTAAAGGGAGCTGCTTACCATGGACACCTTGATATTGTAAGTTGTTTGGTTGAAAATGGGGCCGATGTTAATGCGCATAACAAGTTTCATCATACTCCTCTAATGGCGGCATGCTACAATGGCCACATGAACGTTGTCACCTATCTTATCGAGCGTGGCGCTAATATGGATCTTCAAGACAAAGATGGCAAAACCGCAATGCACTATGCTCTTAGAGGGGACTACCCTGAGACTGCCAATAAACTGCTCGCTCTTGGGGCGTCGCAGCTGCCGAATATTCAACGTTTAACACCGCTTCTTTGGGCGAGTAATGAATGCCAAACTGACACTGTGGAGTCTCTTATAAAGAGACCAGAATGTACAAAGGAACAGAGAATTGAAGCACTTGAGCTTCTTGGTGCCACTGTTGCTAACTATTGTGAAAAAATTTATGACATCGAGAAAGCATTTTCCTTCATGAAACGTGGCATGGAAGAGAGATTTGAAGAGAGATCATGTCCCTTGCTTAAAAAGCAAATGGAGCCTCTTGAAGTTTATCAGAACAGAACAGAGAGTCAAACTCTTGAAGAACTTGTTCTGTTAGAAGATGATTATCATGCCATCCGCATGGAGGGTCTTATAATCAGAGAGAGAATCCTTGGAACTGATAATTCAGAACTTCGTCGTCCAATTATATGCTGTGGTAAGGCTTGTGCTAAGTCAGGAAACTACGGACTCTGCTTAAGTTTGTGGGAACATGCATTGGAGATAGGCCATCATTGTAATGTGTCAGTCACAGGAGATTTAAAATATATGGTAGAATTAGTTGGCAGAATGGTGCGCGGAAAATACGTTTTGAGTTCAGAGTTTGTAGAAGGAGTTTTTGAAAAATTGGTTATAGAATGTGAGAGACAAACCAAAAAGTTGATGTCTAGAACAATGAAACTGGAAGAAGATGAACCTGAACTCCATCGTCCCCAGTGGGAAATAAACAAATTGATGCACACTGCTCTGTATCTATTGATAATTCACACCAAAGTCCAAGCTCCAGAAAGAAAGGAACCCACAGGAATTTTTGACTTAATGCAAAGATTTCTTCGTTTAAACCCTCGCACTCATGATGGCAATACACTTCTACACTTG
>JAHPZR010042621.1:0-11723 GCA_019787425.1 Platygyra sinensis | reverse complement strand
GGAGCAAATGCAGGGAACAGATGCTGTGTTTCTGGTTTGTGTCACTTAAGTAGCATAAGATTGTTACATGTACATTTGAAAGAATTTAAGGTGTGATGTTGCAGCTGCAATAGCTTAATAATGCAGGCATTGGGACACTACAGCGCCAGGGTGACCTGACAAAATACCACGGCATAAAATAACTTGTAGATGGCTTGTGTACCTCTTCAACTGGAAGTAACTTTGCAACTTACTTTACTTAATTGTCCAAGTTGTCATGTCCCGCAGGACAGCTGAGGCCACAAGTTTGCAACTAATGCACCTGTATAGTGCTTTTAACTGGAACTATTAAACATGCTTTATGCCAACAATATACCCACTAAACAGTGAAGAAGTCAAACACAATGCTGAGTTGCACTTATTTCACAAAATTATATTGACTCAAGTCTTTAGAAATATAAGAATAAATGAAAAGTAAGTTGTTTTTCAGTTTCCTAGTAACTTAAAAGAAGCTGCTTAGTTATTTAACTTTTTTTTTCAATGTAAATAAATAATAATAATATCTATATATCTCATGTATTTTAGTTCCATGCTGAAGTTGAGATCCCTCAAGGAAATGAAAACGTCAGTAAAGGTAATGACATAATTTTGCCACATACACATATTAAGATTGCCCTTTCAGTGTTATTTCAAAATGATAAGCTAACTAAAGGCAAGGGGTGGGATGGGCGATTACTCCAACCCCTTATCTGGGCTATGTAGGTTTGTGTGTCCCAAAGGGTATGGTTTTCTTAGCTGTTTTGGTCAGAAATAGGTTTTTTACGATAACTGCAGAAATTCACGCGCGCTCATTGGTTTAATTTTATTGTCCATATGCGGACAGACACATAAATTCGAAATTCATGCGACGCGTCAGCGAGGGAGAGCGGGCAATTCGACAATTTGTTATCGTAAAAAACAATTGATGTCAGTTTTTAATGCGTCTGTCCTGTTATTGCAGCTATCGCCTCGTGGATCCACAGCTACTTTGACAATGTTATGACAAAATTCATGATCAATAACAGGACAGACGCATAAAAAACTGACGTCAATTTGTTAAATTGACTTTGCCCATTTTGCCATTCAGTCTATCTAATTGGGTATGTTTTCTTTTAGAGGGAAACTACTTTTTCATCATTATCAACTATCAACAAAAGCCCTTTACAATGCCTTTGGCATCAGTCTGAACTAGGTAACTGATTATAAGACAGGTCTAGAAAATGGTATTGATTAAAGGGTCAGGTCTTTAAAGACATGTATCTTAGCTGGGGTATCAAATTTTGGTCAGGTCGAATGATAGGATAAAGCATTTTGGAAAGCTATCCAACATTTCTAGGAGTGCCGAGGGACATGTCCTAGTCAACCTATCTTATATTTATTATTTGCTGTTGATTTAAGACCAAAAGAAGAAAAAGTTAAGTAAACATAGCTTGATTGATCTGCAACTGTAAATAAGTACGAAATTGTATTGTTTTGTTACAGCACCCCGCAAAGTACACCACATTCTTACAAATCACGTCCAGAAGCCATGGAAAAACCAAGCTATTGAGCTGGTTATAAACCTTTGTAGAGAGTACAGGTAAGAATTACCAGCAGTGCACTTAGTACCTACTTTGAGACAGCAGTGCGTGGGGTTTGGAAGCGGGACTCGGGGACATGGGGACTCAGGGACATAGGACGCAAATAAGTAAGACTTGTGGATGTGGGACTCTGGGACGTGGGATATGGGAACTCGGTTCGAATGTAAATAAACAAACAATACCTGATTCTTATGCTGAATCAAAAGCTAGAAATATGGAGAAAATGCATTAAAACCTACTCACCTACATTTCTTTTGTTTGTTACTTGGGTTTCCCACCTTATATATTTATTATATTGCTGCCGATTTTTAGGACGTTTTAATATTTCCGTGGGTTTTTGCTCGACCGTTTTACACCTTTTCATAGAAATGATACATTGTAGAGCGAAAAACAGCAACGCTAAATTTAAAACTGTTAAAACTCCTCAGCAGCATACGAAATCACCCAAAGGAACGAAGAGAAGGAAGACATATTTTTTCGTAATTGATAAGCTTATTTCTTTACAGTCCCATCTTAACTCATATACAGTGTTTACGTTGTTGTGCAATATCGATTAAGTGACTCTCACGAGATGAGCGTATAACTGTGGATGCATGGTCATACTTTTTTTCACATGCATTCCAGGGTACCATGTCATATTGTGCACCTATCTTCAGCAAGCGCTTTGCCCATGATCAGAAAGGGCCCGTGAAGAGGGCGTCCCTCTCACGATCGAAACCACGCACCACTACCTATCGCTCCTAGCTGAAAATGTGCCTGATGGTTGCCACTCAATTCAAGTGCTGCCCTCCTGTCAGAGACGCCAACAACCAAGTATGCAAAACCATTATATAGACACATTTTACAGAAGGCGGAATAACGTCTTTGAGTAATCTGTATGTCTGTAATGCGTGATTATTATATGGCTAGTGTTTTTAGCCGATATAACGCGCGCTCTGATTCACTGAAAAAGTTGAAAATTTACAGAGTATGTAAATAACATGTAATTAACATGTAAATCATCAAAAAGAGACGTAAAGATTAATTTACATGATTTTTCCCCATTTACATGTTTGTGGAGTTCCATGTAAAAAACATGTAAATATTTCCAGTGAAACATGTAAATAATGGAGGTAACACTGTAAATTTTTCTAAGGAAAGGGACAAGATCATGTAAATGACATGTAAATTGTTCCTGCCAATACTGTAAATAGCCTGTAAATTTCTTGTGATTTGATCATGAAACCCGCAAATAACATGTAAATTTCATACAGGGAGGATGTCAAATCACTGTAAATAACATGTAAATCGAAAAAGGGAGCCTGTAAATATAATGTAAATCGAAAAAGGGAGCCTGTAAATAACATGGAAATCACAAGAGGGACCCTGTAAATAACATGTAAATCGAAAAGGGGAGCCTGTAAAATAACATGTAAATCAAAAAAGGGAGCCTGTAAATAACATGTAAATCGAAAGAGGGAGCCTGTAAATAACATGTAAATCCAACGTAGTACCAGAACTTAGTTCTTAATAACCGAGCACGATTAATCCATACATGTTATGGGAGAATCTTGACCGACGTTGCTGTGTTAGGTCTCTACACACAACTAAGGTCAAGATTCTCTCATGCAGACTAAGCTCGGTTAATAAGATGTCAATTATAAGCAAACAAGAAAAATGATATTGAACTAATGTAACTGGTTTTACTAGCTGACATATTTCTTGTGAACTGCGATGAGCTGAACTTAAATATGTGAAAGTTTGCTTGTCCTCTTCAGGTTTTTTTTTTATTTTTGTCAGGTTTTTTTGGCACTTCCACAAATATTTTGAGACGAAAATAATCAATATTTGTATTTTAGTTTGAAACTTTTTCACCATAAAATGTAATCAGGCTAGATCTAAAATCTTCACGGCTGTCAATATTGATTTCAGTCAATCAAATTCATGAATTCAGTAGCTCCCAGTCCTAGTGAGACACAGCCATGTAATAAAATAATTTATTAGCTTAGGCAGTGTTTGAGCCATAGCGCGTACTTGCGACATTCTCCCCTTTGAGTGATGAGTTGTCTCTTAAAATTTGATGGCTGGGCCATAAGTGTTTCCCACGATCAGAAGTATTTGTTGAGCCGGTTTCTTCTAAATAAATGTATTCATTTTTTGGTCAGGTAGCGTGTCACATTTTCATACAAAATTGTTTTCCAGCACCTTATAAATTGCTTTTAAAGACACTATTGTTTCATACTTCGCTCCTTGAACAACATTCCAAACCTGTCACGTACGTAGAAGCCGTAAGTGTCGAATGTTGTCAAATTACGCAGTTTCATCCACAGTTTTGGTTTGCCCGTATTTTTGAAGTGTTATGAAATCCTGTTGTTCTACTAGATGATCTATATATTAATTATTTGCTGAATTACTGCAGGCTTTACCATCTTGTAAACTCATTCAAAAGCTGAATAATCAAATGATCATCACTTTTGCCATATTGGAAGTAGAATGAGACTTGCATCATTCCCATGTGACTGATTTCAGCAGATTTGCACGTGTTATTTACAGGCTCCCTTTCTCTATTTACATGTTGTTTACAGGCTCCCGTTTTCGATTTACATGCTATTTACAGGCTCCCTTTTTCGATTTAGAAGTTATTTACAGGCTCCCTTTTGGATTTACATCTTATTTACAGGCTCCCTTTTTGGATTTACATGTTATTTACAGGCTCCCTTCTTCGATTTACATCTTATTTACAAGCTCCCCTTTTCAATTTACATGTTATTTACAGGCTCCCTTTTTCAATTTACATCTTATTTACAGGCTCCCTTTTTCGATTTACATGTTTTTTACAGGCTCCCTTTTTTGATTTACATGTTATTTTACAGGCTCCCTTTTTGGATTTACATGTTATTTACAGGCTCCCTTTTGGATTTACATGTTATTTACAGGCTCCCTCTTTCGATTTACATGTTATTTACAGGCTCCCTTTTTTGATTTACATGTTATTTTACAGGCTCCCCTTTTCGATTTACATGTTATTTACAGGGTCCCTCTTGTGATTTCCATGTTATTTACAGGCTCCCTTTTTCGATTTACATTATATTTACAGGCTCCCTTTTTCGATTTACATGTTATTTACAGTGATTTGACATCCTCCCTGTATGAAATTTACATGTTATTTGCGGGTTTCATGGTCAAATCACAAGAAATTTACAGGCTATTTACAGTATTGGCAGGAACAATTTACATGTCATTTACATGATCTTGTCCCTTTCCTTAGAAAAATTTACAGTGTTACCTCCATTATTTACATGTTTCACTGGAAATATTTACATGTTTTTTACATGGAACTCCACAAACATGTAAATGGGGAAAAATCATGTAAATTAATCTTTACAGTCTCTTTTTGATGATTTACATGTTAATTACATGTTATTTACATACTCTGTAAATTTTCAACTTTTTCAGTGAATCAGAGCGCGCGTTATATCGGCTAAAAACACTAGCCATATAATAATCACGCATTACAGACATACAGATTACTCAAAGACGTTATTCCGCCTTCTGTAAAATGTGTCTATATAATGGTTTTGCATACTTGGTTGTTGGCGTCTCTGACAGGAGGCAGCACTTGAATTGAGTGGCACCATCAGGCACATTTTCAGCTAGGAGCGATAGGTAGTGGTGCGTGGTTTCGATCGTGAGAGGGACGCCCTCTTCACGGGCCTTTCTGATCATGGGCAAAGCGCTTGCTGAAGATAGGTGCACAATATGACATGGTACCCTGAATGCATGTGAAAAAAAGTATGACCATGCATCCACAGTTATACGCTCATCTCGTGAGAGTCACTTAATCGATATTGCACAACAACGTAAACACTGTATATGAGTTAAGATGGGACTGTAAAGAAATAAGCTTATCAATTACGAAAAAATATGTCTTCCTTCTCTTCGTTCCTTTGTGTATTTCGTATGCTGCTGAGGAGGTTTTAACAGTTTTAAATTTAGCGTTGCTGTTTTTTCGCTCTACAATGTATCATTTCTATGAAAAGGTGTAAAAACGGTCGAGCAAAAACCCACGGAAATATTAAAACGTCCCTAAAAATCGGCAGCAATATAATAAATATATAAGGTGGGAAACCCAAGTAACAAACAAAAGAAATGTGGTGAGTAGGTTTTAATGCATTTTCTCCATATTTCTAGCTTTTGATTCAGCATAAGAATCAGGTATTGTTTGTTTATTTACATTCGACCGAGTTCCCATATCCCACGTCCCAGAGTCCCACATCCACGAGTCTTACTTATTTGCGTCCTATGTCCCTGAGTCCCCATGTCCCCGAGTCCCGCTTCCAAACCCCACGCACTGCTGTCTCAAAGTAGGTACTAAGTGCACTGCTGGTAATTCTTACCTGTACTCTCTACAAAGGTTTATAACCAGCTCAATAGCTTGGTTTTCCATGGCTTCTGGACGCGACTGTAAGAATGTGGTGTACTTTGCGGGGTCTGTAACAAAACAATACAATTTCGTACTTATTTACAGGTGCAGATCAATCAAGCTATGTTTTACTTAACTTTTTCTTCTTTTGGTCTTAAATCAACAGCAAATAATAAATATAAGATAGGTTGACTAGGACATGTCCTCGGCACTCCTAGAAATGTTGGATAGCTTTCCAAAATGCTTATCCTATCATTCGACCTGACCAAAATTTGATACCCCAGCTAAGATACATGTCTTTAAAGACCTGACCCTTTAATCAATACCATTTTCTAGACCTGTCTTATAATCAGTTACCTAGTTCAGACTGATGCCAAAGGCATTGTAAAGGGCTTTTGTTGATAGTTGATAATGATGAAAAAGTAGTTTCCTCTAAAAGAAAACATACCCGATTAGATAGACTGAATGGCAAAATGGGCAAAGTCAATTTAACAAATTGATGTCAGTTTTTTATACGTCTGTCCTGTTATTGATCATGAATTTCGTCATAACATTGTGAAAGTAGCTGTGGATCCATGAGGCGATAGCTGCAATAACAGGACAGACGCATTAAAAACTGACATCAATTTGTTTTTTACGATAACAAATTGTCGAATTGCCCGCTCTCCCTCGCTGACGCGTCGCATGAATTTCGAATTTATGTGTCTGTCCGCATATGGACAATAAAAATTAAACCAATGAGCGCGCGTGAATTTCTGCAGTTATCGTAAAAAACCTATTTCTGACCAAAACAGCTAAGAAAACCATACCCTTTGGGACACACAAACCTACATAGCCCAGATAAGGGTTGGAGTAATCGCCCATCCCACCCCTTGCCTTTAGTTAGCTGATCATTTTGAAATAACACTGAAAGGGCAATCTTAACATGTGTATGTGGCAAAATTATGTCATTACCTTTACTGGCGTTTTCCTTTCCTTGAGGGATCTCAACTTCAGCATGGAACTAAAATACATGAGATATATAGATATTATTATATTTACATTGAAAAAAAAATTAAATAACTAAACAGCTTCTTTTTAATTACTAGGAAACTGAAAAACAGTACTTTTCATTTATTCTTATATTTCTAAAGACTTGAGTCAATATAATTTGTGAAATAAGTGCAACTCAGCATTGCTGTTTGACTTCTTCACTGTTTAGTGGGTATATTGTTGGCATAAAGTATGTTTAATAGTTCCAGTTAAAAGCACTATACAGGTGCGTTAGTTGCAAACTTATGGCCTTAGCTGTCCTGTGGGACATGACAACTTGGACAATTAAGTAAAGTAAGTTGCAAAGTTACTTCCAGTTGAAGAGGTACACAAGCCCTCTACAAGTTATTTTATGCCATGGTATTTTCTCAGGTCACCCTGGCACTGTAGTGTCCCAATGCCTGCATTATTAAGCTATTGCAGCTGCAAGATCACACCTCAAATTCCTTCAGATGTACATGTGTCAATGCTATGCTACTAACTGACACATACCAGAAACACAGCATCTGTTCCCTGCATTTGCTCCATTGCCATCCTGACGTCACTCTCTGTGACAGATGGGAACTCGTCAACTCCACTATGAATAAGGAAGCACTTAAACCCTTTGACACCTGCATTCACCATGGGCTTGATTTCGGCCTGTCAGATGAAACATTAATAAATTGCATGTCATTTTGTAAGGGCATGCAGGTTCAGCAAGTACAAGTACCAAATTATGCTAACCTGATTGCCTGGTACAACCCCTCCCCAGAAGGCGACATCTGTCCAACACTTGTTCCTGGCACTGTCTAGTTTGGTATAAAACCCATCTAGGGTAGTGGTGGGGGGAATGGAGTTCCTATTAATTGGAGCAGAAGAGATATGCAAAACAATCAATTAATAATGACGTTAGCTTAGCTTAATCTGTTTGAATTCTGTGCATGTCCTGATTGGCTAGAAACATTCTCTCCAAATTTGAGAACTCAGATTGAAAGAATATGTGGGAGCCCATACACAACTTTTTTTCATCCAATTGTCCATACCCTTCTCCTTTCCCTTAAATGTTTTTGTTTCATGTCCCCATCCCACACTCTTGAAATTTCCACTGACCTTCTCTGGAGTGGGAATTTTCTGGAAAGAGAATTTAAATGCATCAAGGTTAAGACTTACAGTGGCATGTCCACAATAGTGGTGATTCCACCTGATGCGGCAGCTTGTGTGGCTGTCGCAAACCCTTCCCAGTCTGTCCTTCCAGGCTCGTTAACATGGACATGGCTATCAACAACTCCTGGCATCACAACAAGATCTCCCGCATCTAAAACTGTGAAGAGATGTTATTCTGATATTTGAGATGATCAAGTGATGATTGTTAATTTACTCTCCTATACCTGGCAGAATTAGTCCATAACAGACTGCAACCCTCCTGTCTGCAACCCAAGCACAGCACTTGCATGCCTAAAAGTTGTCCATGTATTGACCCAGTTGGTAAGGGAAGGAGAAAGGTGTTTCTCTATATTAAAGCTACATGTAGCAATGTACAAGCAAGCATGTTATGGCTTGAAAAAGGTCATTCCTGGATTTTGACATTATCACTGTCTCAGAAAAATTAATATCCAAATCCAGTATTCCACATGTTAATTAGCTGTGTAACTATGAGGTGTTTACCATCTCTGAATAAAGATTGATTGATTGATTGATTGATTGATTGATTGATTGATTGATTGATGATTGATTGATTGATTGATTGATTTGATTGATTCATTCATTCATTCATTGACTGATTCCCATGAAAGCTTTTTTTGTCTGAACCCACACAAAAAACCTTAAGACTGAATTCAGCAGTTCCAGAATATATCCATACTCCCCCCACAGTATGGACTGCAATATCTGGGAGTAAGTAGTGGTGGTGTTGGTGGGGGGCAGGGGTGGGGCTGGGTGGGTTTCTGTAAGAGCAAAACATCAAAGAGATGTGTAAAGCTTAACTGGAATTTCCAGAGGGGTGGGGGTCTTTCGAAAGATCCTAATCGTGGGGGTGTATGAACATTTCCTGGAACTACATATTTTCATGAATCGGTATTTATTTCACCTCTTCTTCCACCAGAAAAATGATTAACCCGTGGTGCACCTTGCACACAGTCGGCCCCACGGGAAATTTGAATTGACCAATCAGGATTCAGCAGACGAGAAAAATTTTACTGTCCTGACGTCAATGTAAGTTTACAGGAAACTGGGCAATGAAGGCAGGCAACTTTTGTCGCTGGAGATGGCACTAAATATTTACGAAAAGGGATTTAAAATTGTCAAAATCCTATCAGTTCTTAAAATGTGAAAAATATGAAGAAGTTTGTGTCTCCAAGCTTCTAATTTGGTGCCAAATCTGAGTCGGCTTGCGTCCAGCATGGCAACTCGCTCGTAGTTCGTCTAGTGTTGCCAGGTAGGCAGCTGAGGTAGGTGATAGTTGTCTTATTTTGAACAAAATATCATGTTTCTCGTCAAACTAAACTCGGAATTCTTGAGTTAACTATTAGAAAAAGCTAAAGCAACTTAAGCATTGTCGTTATTTTTGTTACCTGCAAAGAAAAAGGCTATTATCGTGTCGTTTCGGTAGGACAGCTAAGTTTTGACTGCCGCTCATACTGCGGGCTCAGCCGCCGTATGCAAGGAACTGGTTTATTAATAGCATATGATGAAGACAACAACTGAGTATTGCAGCACAAAGTTAAACATTTAGGAGGAAGAGTTTATCCGTATAAATAGAACATGGCCATAATTCAGGAAGAAAGCATTTGTTGAATTATTTTGAGAGAATCAGTGTTATCTCTAGTATCACAGGAAACTTGGTGGGAAATAGATTTGGGAAATATTGAATTTATTGGAACAAGGAAACAATTCTTGGATGCCCCATAATCATTTTTACACACAGTGAATGCAGATTGGCAGGATTTTAACTTAGATCACTTTTTAAATTTACGATTATCAGCAACTGACCGTAAACTGGCTAACCTGAGCGTTATTCATGCTAACCGGAAGGTTAATGCAGTCTGCAGTCTGCAGTCTGCAAATGTCACACAACGTTTTTGTGCATTGATTAACACGTCACCATTAACAGGCGTGACATATTTCATTGAAATGTAAATGTACACTAGAAGCCTACAAAAAGAAAAAAAACCTTTTAAACGATACATGTTCATTCTCAGAACGCTCGAGCAACTTCTGTAGTTATCGTAAAAGCTAATTTGCATATCACAGAGACACGATCTATACTGTTTAAACCAAATATGATAAAAACATTTTAGAATGAGTAAAAGCACGCTCACAACAAAGATAATTTTCCAGTAAACGATTGAGAATCAAGCAAAATACTGCGAAGATTGAAGAGGAATTCTAGAAGACCTTGATTCAGGTTTCAAACTGAGAAAACAAGTGTCCAGGTCAGCGCGGTCTTGCTGACTGTGTCCCTTTATAGCGGAGCTCCGGCGGCCCGAAGGAAACTCTAAGCGGAGCTCCATAATTATAGAAACAGGACCACATGTATACATAGAAATAGGAACCCATACAACTCTTTTCTTATGGTCAAAATAGCTAGCGGCATGGATCACGGGGCGTTCGCCTGGCGACGACGAACGACGCCGACGACGTCGCACCAACATGGCGGCCATCCAGCTAATACCAAGTCATGTAGTCTTGGATTACAGCATATATCTTTGATAATATGTTCAATTGACAGCTGTCATATCAAGAAATCCGCTGACCAGTATAACGTGGCCATATCGAGGGCTCAGATTTAGAGCTCATCAAGGTCACGTGTTTTTGAAGTTGACCGCTGACCAAGTACTGGATTTCGTTTGGATCGCGAGCTCATGTCAGTTTATCTTGTGGAAAACAGGGCAGGATGTTCGGAAGCCGGTTAAACGCTAACCCAGTTTTAAAGTTAACCAAAATATAACTTTTTCTCACTATACAAATGTTTTTCCTGCTTTGTTTTGTGTATATGGTGATCATTAAAACTCAAAACACGAGGCCAAACAATATACAGAAAACCTCACCGCAAAGTTACAAAACTCAAATCAAAATTCTATCCTTTCCTGGGTTAGCTTATCGTGCTCTGATCAACCTGGCCAGAAGCTACGCTTTCAGGCGCGCCTAAATCGATATATTAAAAACAGTTTTGGTATGTACCTCTTTGGGTGTTCAGCCTTAGCTTAAAGGGACACATACATCTTCAGAAGTAACGGTTACCTAAACTACAATTAAATTTAAAACGCGAAGACTAATACCAAATAAGGAGAGTTTAATTGTAGTTTAGGTAACCGTTACTTCTGAAGATGTATGTTGGAGCATACGAAACGTCAAGTTCATAGTGAAAGTTTTTCAACATGCGTTGTCTCGTTCAGTTTATAACCGCAGTTTGTTTGCTATTTTTACTCAAGTTGAAATGGCCGCAAGAATAAGAGTGTCTACGATTTAAAGGGACACAGTCAGCTTTGGGACAGCGCTTGGCCTAGCACTAGTTTTCTAATTTTGGATTAAACAGGCATGACGAAATTTTATCTATTTAATTTTTTTGTTTTTCTATATATATCCGTTTTGGTACAAGTTTAAATTTTTCTCTATTTCTCTACGCTGTCCGACACAGCGTCCGGATATCGATGGCCATACATTTCTTTGTTAACTTTGACTTTTTTTTAAATCGCTTGTATCTCAGTCAAACT
>JAHPZR010042620.1:0-11335 GCA_019787425.1 Platygyra sinensis | reverse complement strand
TATTCTCATCAGTAAATTCCAGGTAATGCTTCTTGATCTGAAAAAGAACAACGGTGTTTTTATTATTTGTTTGTTGTTTCATTTTAGAAAACTTCATGCCTGTACCTTTTGTGACCACAGATAATCAAATGTTTCAAAGAATTCCCTGAAAACATGATCGATGTGCAAGAGATATCACTTTTCAGGAAGACTTTCCCGGACCAAAGAAGACAAAATGCCAGATTTAGTGGTGTTTTCCTAGCCCCCCATGAAGACATGAGGCATTGTTCAACAAATTTTCCGTTCATGACGAGGAGAAAAGCAAATGTTTGAGAGATCACAGCCAACCCACAATCTATGGCTATCGCAGTACCGCATTCAAATTCGATTAAATCATCTGTCTTAACCTATGTCAACATCTCCTGACTTTTCTTCAAAATGTTTTAGTTTCCTCTGGCTTCAAACTAAAAAAACTCCGCTGACTTTTTCCCCCGACCTTAAAAAATTTGTTTTACCTTTGACCATCGGCCTGAACAATCCCCTTGAGTTGCAGCCCGGAAATAACGCACATATCACATACCTTGATCTTTATGTCCGCGCTTTGTACAAGTTGAAAAGTTTGACAGTGAGAACCACGTTCTCAGCCAATGGTAAGCCAGCCTTGATGAAGTGCACGTGCTGACTCGTTACCAAGGGCGCTCCAGTTTGTCCTCGGATCCTCGTGGCGCAGCTTCATACAGCTGACAAAACTTTGAAGGGAAAATTAAGCCGGTTACACAGTACAGATATCAAAAGTATCGCATGCTTAAAGGAAGCTACGTTTATGGTTTTCAGGCATCTTGCAAATGTTTGTTACGCCTAAATAATTAAAGTTCGCCGTCTTTATTACATCCGTGTCAATCTTTCTCCATCCTTACAAGGGGCTCAGTCACCGGTATTGTGAGTTATTATTCGAGCATCGACAAACATTACCTTTAAATTAACAGGACACACCTTGAAAAAAATACTTTATCAACGGATAGAAAAAAACACCAAAGGGACGGTAATAAACCATAAGAGGAAGATAGGGATGGAGAAAGATGGGAAACCACGGATTGCAAACAACGAAATTGAAAAGTGTTTATAGCCTAAACTTTTCAAACCGTGTTAACCGTGAATCTATGAACCCGCCTTTGGTAGCGCAAGGATAATCCTAGTTCCCTTATGGTGGTAGTTCTTCTTGTTCAGTCTTTCCTAGGAAGTTTTTTGCTCTCTGTAATGAAGTATTAAAATTTTCAGGTCCCCCTACGGTAAAGATAATTTTTGCAACGTGGCCAAAAGTGACCTAAAATGGATTGTGGACGGAGCTAATTTCGAAAACATACCTAGAACATAGGAAAACTTCGGAAACCTGGTGTTACTTTGCTTAGATCCGGCCTCACAGCACAGAAAAGACTCAGCTCGGGACCAGCAGGATAAGTAAGGCATTGCGGAGGTTAACGCGGGGATAGCGGAAAAGATAGCAAATTGTATTACAATCGGCAGCCATCTCGACCGGCGAAACAAAAGACCCAGTTTCACAAAAATCACAGTGTAAAAGCAAGGAAAGGAAATGCCAGATAAGTTGCACTAGGTTTTGGTAGGAGCGTTTGTGGAGAACGGTGCATGAAAGCGAAGTAAGCTTTGTTTACAGATAAATACAAGAGAGGTTTGATTGGGTGATGAGTCTTCTTTCTTGTTATGAAAATGAGATTCGTTTACATGCCAATTAAGCTAGGGTTTTTCGATATGAATGACTGCGCAGTACGTCTCGCTTTGATGGAGAGGCTTAAAGTTCGAAATCGGGAATATGGGGGCTGATTGAACCAAATGTTTATAGTATTTTGCATTCCTGTAGTATTTTCAAAACACTTGGTTCACACGAAATGCAATGGCAACAGGCATCCAAAAAAAATAATTCCCCTCTGAAACAAAGGGATCACGATCCTTGAAACGCCAGGCTGTCTTTTCTGAACTCACTGGTCCCCCCTATCTGTTCCCTAACTGTCGGGGGTTGTCTGTCTGTTCCTGTCCGTCTGTTTGCCCCGTCGAGTCTGCTGCCTAAAGTACATGTGTAGTTTTTCAGTAGTTGCCTTGACTCTGTCCTGTCGTCGGTCAGTTTATCTGTCACGAAGCCTGTCCCTGTTGGTTGCCTGACTGCCTAATCGTTCATGTCATCCCGTCTTGTTTGGTGTGGTCTGCCTGTCAGTCTAGTACTCTTGTTCACATAAAACAGAGCCTCTGATCGGCGTCTCAGCACTTTCCTTCTTGAATTTGCTTCACCACTCATGTCTGACTATGTAGTCTACGCAAAACTCTTGACCCTTTAACTTTTTGGGATCAATCTCCAAGGCCTCCTTTACCATAATTCTGTGCCTTCGCAGAGGGCCTTTTTCCTGAGATGTCAAGCAACGTTTCTTTGGGGGGTGCGTTGCGTGACTCCAAAAAACGGATGCCTAAGGAGTACTACCTTAAACCGATGTCAACGGCCGCGCTTCCGATGTGGGTATTCAAACTAACTAACCTTTCACTTGCAGCACCGCTCGATTCATCGATGGTGTCGAATTTAGGCTGGTTTTCACTAGCGCATAATCATAAAAGGGAGGCTCGGTGGGCCTCATGGTTAGTGCGCTCGTGGCTGCGGATCGAGCGGTCCGGAGGTTTCGAGAGCCTAGGCCGGGGACATTGTGTTGTGTTTTTCTTGGGTCCAGACACTACTTTACCTCTCACAAGTGCCCCTCTCCACCCGTTGTATAATGGTACCGGCGATTTAATGCTGGGGGGGTAACCTGCGATGGACTAGCCAATCCCATCCAGAGGGGAGTAGACAAGACTCCTAGTCCATGCTTCATGCTGAAGTAACCCGGGATAAGCTCCGGCCGCTGATGGGCCCGTCGGACTTCGTATGCAGACTTTATAAAAAGCATAAGCAACAACCGACTATACGCAGGGAAGTCAGGTTATTTGTTGAGTAATTAGCAAGCACCTATTTGTTCGAATTTCCCCTGAATAAAGGCGCATAATTATCAAGATCTTTCTTACTGCTTTTTTGGCGGTATGTCTGCTTATGCTCATGCTCGCGCCGGTGAAAACCAGCCTTTAGAGTATAATTTGGGGTTGGCAGTTTGGGGGTGCCCGACGTTGCGAGAGTTTAGAACGGTTGTTAATGTAAGTCGTATATTTCTGTATACAACATTTGACTATGCATGACTACTATCGATTCTATGGATTGTTTTTGGGGTTTGTTTGCTTTTTTAATGTATGTACCTTGGTTTTATGAAAACGGTGGGTCATAATTTTGCGCCCTGAAAGCACCCATGATTTTCACTTTGTTTCACATCTCCTCAAAGGCGCAGGCTGTAAGAGCTATGTACAAAGGGGGTGCAAAAGTCGGGAAGGCAAGCAATAAAAGGAAGGATACACAGTGCATGAAAATCAGTGACTGCTTTTGTGTTCTTTAAATCTTGTATATCTCAGCTTTAGAAAAAACTGGCCTGGTTAGGGGCGCAAATTACTCTAACTACTAAAATATTGGTTTTGTAGTTGCGTGACATTGGTGAAGTGAGGTACAGAGGATGTTTTATTGGTACGAAACAGGGTATAGGCTAAACGGCTTTGCACCGGAGCATTCCTTGGTCAATGTGAAGCTATTGATCATTAAGCTTAAGGCAAGGTCTTGACCTGTTTCTTTTCCGACGTTTGTTATCAGCTCTCTACTCTGGCGTCCGAGCTGTCACGCCTCCAGGCCGTCGCGGGCGTGACATTTAACTTCCCAGCGACACTGGTACCCAGTCGACAGTTTGTGAAAACATGACTTCTTTCCAGGAGCGAGAGAGCAGTTTATCGTGCTTTGCAGTCTGTGAGAAACGGCTGGGAAATTGGTATCGAAGGATGTTCCTCAAAAAGTTAAAAAAGGTTCAAAGAGTTTTGCGTAGGACTACAAAGTCAGGCATGAGTGTGTGAAGCCGAACTCAAGAAGGAAAGTGCTGAGACGCCGATCAGAGGCTCTGGTTTATGTGAACAGACGAGTTACTAGACTGACAGGCAGACCACACCAAGCGCAGACGGGATGACGATGAACGATTAGGCAGTCCGGCATACCAACAGGGACAGGCTTCGTGACAGGATAAACTGAACCGAGCCGACAGGACAGAGTGCACAGGCAACTACGGCAAAACTTACACATGTACTTTAGGCAAGGTGCAGACTCGACGGGGCAAACAGACGGACAGGAACAGACCAGACAGACCCCCGACAGTTTTAGGGAACAGATAGGGGGGACCAGGTGAGATCGAGAAAAGACACGCCTGGCTTGTTTCAAGGATCGTGATTATCCCTTTGTTTCAGAGGGGAATTAGTTTTTTTGGATGCCTGTTGCCATATGCATTTCGTGTGAACCAAGTGTTTTGAAACTACTACAGGAATGCAAAATACTATACACATTTGGTTCAATAGCCCATTCCCGATTACGAACTTTAAGCCTCTTCCATCCCAAGCGAGTACGTACTGCGGCAGTCCATTCATATCGGGAAACCCGAGCTTAATTGGCATGGTCAACGAATCTCCTTTTCATAACAAGAAAGAAGACAATCATCACCCAATCAAACCCTCTTGTCTTTATCTGTAAACAAGCTATAATTTTTGCTTTTTCGCATCCGTTCCCCACAATACGTTTCCTCCCAAAACCTAATGCAACTTATGCATTTAGGGGAGGGGAGCCAAAGAGAAGAGAAAAAGGGGGAATTAGTTTTCCCTTTCCATTGCCTTTAAACACAGTGATTTTTGGGTGAAACTGGTTTCTTTTGTTGCGCCGGTTCGAGATGGTCTGGCGATTGTAATCATTTGCTATCCTTTTCGCTATCCCCGTTAACGTTAACCTTGCGCATACCTTACGTATCTGTTGGTGCGGCTGAGTCTTGTAATTTGCTTGAGGGCAGGATCTAAGCAAAGTAACTCGAGGTTTTTTCTGAAGTTTCCTATGTTCTCAGGTGTGCTTTTCGATAAATTAAGCTCAGTCACATCGATTTAAGGTCACTTTTGGCCAACGTTGCAAAAATTATCCTTTTACCGTAAGGGGACCTGAAAATTTTAATACCTTCATTAGAGTAGAGAGAAACGTACTAGGGAGACAAGAGAGAAAAAACCACATAAAGGAACAAGGATTATCCAGACGCAACCAAAGGGGCTCAGTCACGGTTAACGGACGGTATTGAAACAGGTTAGGCTAGTCAAAACTCCACTATTTCATATTTCGTGTGTTGCAATCCGTGGGTCGATCTGTAACTCCAACCCTTATCGTTCCTCTTATGGGTTTAATTTACCGTCCCTTATGTGGTTTTAACTCTCCTTTGATAAAGTATTAATATTTCAAGGTTTCCTTTAATTTAAAGGTAATTGTTTGTTCCGAATTGCTTCGAAAATAACTCAAAATACCGTGACTGAGCCCCTTGTTTAGAGGATGGAGAAGGATTGGACCACGGATGTAATAAAGACGGCGAACTTTTAATATATTAGGCTGAAACAAACATTTGCAGAGATGCCTGAAACACCATCAACGTAGCTCCTTTTAAGCATGGCGTAGAAATTTGTATATCAGTACTTGTTAACTTCTGGCTTATTTTCCCTACAAAGTTTTGTCAGCTTGTATGAAAGCTGCGCCACGAAGGATTGCCCTGGACGGACGTAAACTTTTTGGAAGCGCCCTTGGTAACGAGTCAGCACGTGCACTCTCATCCAATATGGCTGGCTTAACCATTGGCTGAGTAACGTGGCTTCTCCGTGTCAAAAAACCTTTTCAAACTCGTACACAGATAAGCGCGGACACTAAAGATTCAAGGGTATGTGATATGTGGGCGTTTATATTCTCCGGGCTGCAACTCAAGGGGATTGTTCAGGCGGATGGTCGAAGGAGAAAAACAAATATTTTTAAGGTCGGGGGGAAAAGTCCCCTCACGGAGATTTTAGTGTTTGAGCCAGAGGAAACTAAAACATTAGTGAAGAAAAGTCAGTGAGGATTGGTTGGGACGAATAGGTTAAAGACAGAATGCATTTTAATCGAATTTGGAATGCGGTACTGCGATAGCCAAAGATTGTGGGTTGGCTAGTGGTACTTCCTCAAACGAATTGCTTTCCTCCTCGTCATGAACGGAAAATTTTGTTGAACAATGCCTCATGTCTTCTGGGGGGGCATAGGAAACGACACCAACTAAATCTGGCATTTTGGTCTTCTTTGGTCCGGGAAGTCTGTCCTGAAAAGTGATATCTGCTTGCACATAGATCATGTTTTTCAAGGGGAAATTTTGAAAACTTAGATTATCTGTGGTCACAAAAGTGTAACCAGGCATGAAGTTTTGTCCTAAAATGAAAACAAAAACAAACAAATAATAAAAAAAACCGGTGTTCTTTTTCAGATCAAGAGAGCAATTAGCTGGCATTTACTGATGAGAATATTCAGGAGGCACAACGGCTGGTCCCTCACCCATCCCCTTAATCCCGCCAGTTACAGTCCCCTTCGTCCCAGGTGTAGCTCGTTTAGTCGGTAAGACGGGCATCAAGAAAGCGGCGCGAGTGTAATATAACGAGACAAAGGAAAAAGAGCGAATATATACGGATAGCATGGGTTCACCGTCGGCTGTCTGGATTTGAGTGCGAAGCTGGACATGATCCGAGGTGGGCACAATGGCAGAATTGCTGCATTGGGTCTATCGAAGAAGATGTGTTTTGGTAGGTTTTTATCACATACTCTCCCAAGTGTAGCTCGATCAATATCCGATCCATCGACAACTTTATATTATGTTTCAGCCTAATTCGTGCTCGTGCTTGTGGGGCTAAACTTACTTCAGCTATTTTTTGGCAAAGTGTCCGACAATTTTGTCCGAAATTAACCGAAATGAGATAAAAATGGTTGGAAAATTAAACGTCAGAAATTTTAACACCCGAAGTGTCTTGCAAGTAATATAGAAGGCTCCTTGTAGGGGCAGCCATCTTGTAGAAGTTGACACATAAATAAAGTTGTCGATGGATTGATCATCTACACTTGGGAGTTATGATAAAAACTAAAAATCTTCTTCGATAGTGCAGCAATTCTGCCATTGTGCACTCGATCATTCCAGATTCGACTCAATCCAAGAGCCGACGGTGACCTGCTATCTTAATTCGCTCTTTTTCTTTGTCTCGTTAATTACACTCGCCGCTTTCTGTGCCCGTCTTACCGAGCTACACCGGACAAGGGGACTGTCTGCGGGATTAGGGGAGGGGAGGGACAGTCGTTTGCCTCCTGATATTCTCATCAGTAATTCCAGGTAATGCTCTTGATCTGAAAAAGAACAACGGTTTTTTTATATTTGTTTGTTTGTTTCATTTTAGAAAACTTCATGCCTGTAACTTTGTGACACAGATATCAATTTTCAAAATTCCCTGAAACATGATCTATGTGCAACAGATATCACTTTTCAGGAAGACTTCCCGGACCAAAGAGACAAAATGCCAGATTTAGTGGTGTTTCTAGCCCCCCATGAAGACTGATACATTTTCAACAAATTTTCCTCATGACGAAGGAAAAGCATCGTTGAGATCACAGCCAACCCACATCTTTCTTCCAGTCTTCAAATTCATTAAATCATCTGTCTTAACCTATGTCAACATCTCCTGACTTTTCTTCAAAATGTTTAGTTCCTCTGGCTCAAACTAAAACTCCGTGACTTTTCCCCGACCTTAAAAAATGTTTTTTCCTTGACCATCGCTGACAATCCCTTGAGTTGCAGCCCGGAAATAACGCACATATCACATACCTTGATCTTTATGTCGCGCTTTGTACAAGTGAAAAGTTTGACAGTGAGAACCACGTTCTCAGCCAATGGTAAGCCAGCCTTGATGAAGTGCACGTGCTGACTAGTTACCAGGGCGCTCAGTTTGTCCTCGGGATCCTCGTGGCGCAGCTTCATACAGCTGACAAAACTTTGAAGGAAAATAAGCCAGTTAACAAGTACAGATATCAAATTTATCGCATGCTTAAAGGAGCTACGTTATGGTTTCAGCATCTTGAAATGTTTAGCCTAAATATTAAAGTTCGCCGTCTTTATTAATCCGTGTCAATCTTCTCCATCCTTAAAAGGGGCTCAGTCACGGTATTTTGAGTTATTTGAGCATCGACAAAATTACCTTTAAATTAAAGGAAACCTGAAAATAATACTTTACAAAGATAGAAAAACACCAAAGGGACGATAATAAACCATAAAGGAATAAGGATGGAGGAAGATTGACACGGATTGCAAACAACGAAATTGAAAAGTTTAGCTAAACTTTTCAAACCGTTTAACCGTGACTGAGCCCCTTTGACGATCCTTGTTCCTTTATGGTTTATTCTTGTCTCCTAGAAGTTTTTCTATCTTAATGAAGTATTATTTTCAGGTCCCCTTAAGGTAAAGATAATTTTGCACGTGGCCAAAATAACTTAAAATGATGTGACTGGAGCTAATTTCAAAACATACCTAGAACATAGGAAACTTCGAAACATGGGTTAATTTGCTTAGATCATGCCTCAGCAAATAAGATCAGCCCAACAGAAAGTAAGGATGGCAGGTTAACGATAGCGAAGATAGAAAATGATTACAACGCAGACATCTAACCGACGAACAAAAGAACCAGTTCACAAAATCACTGGTAAAGCAAGGAAAGGAAATGCGCATAAGTGCTAGGTTGGTAGGAACGTTTGTGGGAAGGTGCGAAAGCAATAACTTGTTTAAGAAAATACAAGAGGTTGATTTGGGTGAAGAGTCTTCTTTCTTGTTATGAAAATGAGATTCGTTTACATGCAAATTAAGCTCGTTCCATATGAATGACTGCGCAGTAGTCTCGCTTTGATGGAGAGGCTAAGTTCAAATCGGAAATGGGCTATTACCAAATGTTTATAGATTTGCATTCTGTAGTTTCAAAACACTTGTCACACGAATCAATGAAACAGCATCCAATTATTCCTCTGACAAAGGATCAACGCTTGAAACGCCAGGCTGTCTTTCTGACCACTGTCTATCTGTCTAACTGTCTGTCTGTCTGTCTGTCCGTCTGTTTGGCCGTCAGTCTGCATGCCTAAAGTACATTGTGTAAGTTTGTCAGATGCCTGTGGCATCTGTCTGTCGGTCGGTCTATTTATCTGTCACGAGCAGTCTGTTTGTCTGCCTGACTGCCTATCGTTCTGTCAACCGTCTGTTTGTGTGTCTGCCTGTCAGTCTGTACGTCATGTTCACATAAAACAAAAGCCTCTATCCTCTCACCTTTCTTCTGGTTGCTTTCACCACTCATGCTGACTTGTAGTCTACGCAAAAACTCTTGACCCTTTAACTTTTTGAGAACATCCTTCGATACCAATTCCCAGCCGTTCACAGACTGAATGCACGATAAACTGCTCTCCTCGCTTCCTGAAGAATCATGGTCTTCACAAACTGTCGGTACCAGTGTCCTGGACGTTAAATGTACTCCCGGACTGCCTGGAGGCGTGACAGCTGGAGAGTCGGAGAGCTGAAACAAACGTCGAAAAGAACATGTCACTACCTTGCTTCAGCTCTGATCAATAGCTTCACATTGACCAAGGAATGCTCTTTGACAAGGCCGTTTATCTATACCCTGTTTCGTACCAACATATCTTACCTCACTTCACCAATGTCACGCAATACAAACAATATTTTGTGTTAGAGAATTTGCGCCCTAACCAGGCGTTTTTTTCTAAAGCTGACGATATACAAATTTAAAGAAAAGTCAGTCTGTTTTTCCCTGCACTCGTTTATCTTCCTTTTATTGCTTGCCTTTCCCTACTTTTTCCCTTTTACATAGCTTACAGGCTGCCTTTGGGAGATGTGAAATCAAAGTGAAATATGGGTGCTTTCAGGGCGCAAATTATTGACACCGTTTTCATAAACCCAGTCATACATAAAAAAGCAAAACCAAAAACACTCCATAGATCGATTTGTCATGCATATGTCAAATTTACTACAGTAAATATACGACTTATCATAAAATCCGTTCTAAACTCTCGCAACTGTGGGACCCCAAACTTGCCAATATACTAAAGGCTGGTTTTCACTGGCGCATAAGCATAAGCAGACATACGCAAAAGCAGTAAGATCTTGATAATTAGCGCCTTTTATTAGGGAAATTTCGAACAAAAGGTGCTAATTATCAACAACTACCTGCTTCTGCGTATGTCGGCTTGTGCTTATGCTTAAAAGTCTGCATACGAGCCGAGTGGCCCATCAGGCCGGAGCTTATCCCGGTTTCCTTAGCATGAAGCGACTAGGAGTATTTCTACTCCCCTTGGATGGGATGCTAGTCCATCGCAGGGTTACCCCCCAGCATTAAATTCGCCGGTACCCATTTATACACCTGGGTGGAGAGGGGCACTGTGAGAGTAAAGTGTCTTGCCCAAGAACACAACACAATGTCCCCGGCCAGGGCTCGAACCCGGACCGCTCGATCCGCAGACGAGCGCACTAACCATGAGGCCACCGCGCCTCCCTTATGCTTATGCGCTAGTGAAAACCAGCCTTAAATTCGACATGATGAATCGAGCGGTGAAGGTTAGTTATGTTTGAATGAAACATCGGAAGCGCGTGACATCGGTTAAGGTAGTCTCCTTGGCATCCGTTTTTTGGATGTCACGCAACGCACCCCCAAAGAAACGTTGCGTGACATCTCAGAAAAAGGCTGCGAAGGAGACTATGGTAAAGGAGGCCTTTGAGATGATCTCAAAAACGTCATTATTTAATACGCGTGACTGAAATTTTGTCACACAACCATTCCCCTCTAATACAACAAGGGAAAGAGGCGTAACACAACAGAAACTAAGACAAAAGTCATCAATAATGAACAAGATACCTGCAGTTTTTGGTGACCCGCATCCTTGGGAGGGTTAAGAAAATTCGTCAAAGTATCCACAACGCCACGGAAAGACTTCATCTGAGGGTTCGAGCTGTTCGTGCACGTAGAATTACTCGATGGAGGACTATTTGTTTGCGACTGCGTGATACAGGCTGACCACGAGTCGGCGAACTGCAGAGGAAAACGTATCACAATGAGACGCAAACGAAAAGGCGAGTGATATCCGAGACAGAAAGATCGTACGATATTTCGAAAGACCGCACTGGTTTGGATACTGCTTTGACAGGTAACATCAATGACACCTCCTCCTTGTTTTGCATATGATGTCCAGTCAAGTGTCGAATTTTTTACGCGAATTTATCGAAGCCATATCCGGTAAGATATAATGAATGGTTCAACAGATTGCAGCTGAAACCAAATGACCTCTCAAAAATATTCATACTGCTCGGTCAAACTGCTCTACTCA
>JAHPZR010042619.1:0-38132 GCA_019787425.1 Platygyra sinensis | reverse complement strand
TTTTTGGCAAAGTGTCCGACAATTTTGTCCGAAATTTAACCGAAATGAGATAAAAATGGTTGGAAAATTAAACGTCAGAAATTTTAACACCCGAAGTGTCTTGCAAGTAATATAGAAGGCTCCTTGTAGGGGCAGCCATCTTGTAGAAGTTGACACATAAATAAAGTTGTCGATGGATTGATCATCTACACTTGGGAGTTATGATAAAAACTAAAAATCTTCTTCGATAGTGCAGCAATTCTGCCATTGTGCACTCGATCATTCCAGATTCGACTCAATCCAAGAGCCGACGGTGACCTGCTATCTTAATTCGCTCTTTTTCTTTGTCTCGTTAATTACACTCGCCGCTTTCTGTGCCCGTCTTACCGAGCTACACCGGACAAGGGGACTGTCTGCGGGATTAGGGGAGGGGAGGGACAGTCGTTTGCCTCCTGATATTCTCATCAGTAATTCCAGGTAATGCTCTTGATCTGAAAAAGAACAACGGTTTTTTTATATTTGTTTGTTTGTTTCATTTTAGAAAACTTCATGCCTGTAACTTTGTGACACAGATATCAATTTTCAAAATTCCCTGAAACATGATCTATGTGCAACAGATATCACTTTTCAGGAAGACTTCCCGGACCAAAGAGACAAAATGCCAGATTTAGTGGTGTTTCTAGCCCCCCATGAAGACTGATACATTTTCAACAAATTTTCCTTCATGACGAAGGAAAAGCATCGTTGAGATCACAGCCAACCCACATCTTTCTTCCAGTCTCCAAATTCATTAAATCATCTGTCTTAAACTATGTCAACATCTCCTGACTTTTCTTCAAAATGTTTAGTTCCTCTGGCTCAAACTAAAACTCCGTGACTTTCCCCGACCTTAAAAATGTTTTTTCCTTGACCATCGCCTGACAATCCCTTGAGTTGCAGCCCGGAAATAACGCACATATCACATACCTTGATCTTTATGTCGCGCTTTGTACAAGTTGAAAAGTTTGACAGTGAGAACCACATTCTCAGCCAATGGTAAGCCAGCCTTGATGAAGTGCACGTGCTGACTAGTTACCAGGGCGCTCAGTTTGTCCTCGGGATCCTCGTGGCGCAGCTTCATACAGCTGACAAAACTTTGAAGGAAAATAAGCGAGTTACAACAAGTACAGATATCAAATTTATCGCACGCTTAAAAGGAGCTACGTTATGGTTTCAGCATCTTGAAATGTTTAGCCTAAATATTAAAGTTGGCCGTCTTTATTAATCCGTGTCAATCTTTCCATCCTTAAAAGGGGCTCAGTCACGGTATTTTGAGTTATTTTGAGCATCGACAAAATCACCGTTTAAATTGAAAGAAACCTGAAAACAATACTTTAGAAAGATAGAAAAACACCAAAGAGACGATAATAAACCATAAAGGAATAAGGATGGATAAGGATGGAGAAGATTGACACGGATTGCAAACAACGAAATTGAAAAGTTTAGCTAAACTTTCAAACCGTTTAACCGTGACTGAACCCCTTTGACGATCCTTGTTCCTTTATGGTTTATTCTTGTCTCCTAGGAGTTTTTCTATCTTAATGAAGTATTATTTTCAGGTCCCCTAAGGTAAAGATAATTTTGCACGTGGCCAAAATAACTTAAAATGATGTGACTGAGCTAATTTCAAAACATACCTAGAACATAGGAAACTTCGAAACATGGGTTAATTTGGCTTAGATCATGCCTCAGCAAACAAGATCAGCCCAGCAGGAAGTAAGGATGGCAGGTTAGCGATAGCGAAGATAGAAATGATTACAACGCAGACATCTAACCGACGAAAAAAAAACCCAGTTCACAAATCACTGTGTAAAGCAAGGAAAGGAAATGCGTAAGTACTAGGTTGGTAGGAGCGTTTGTGGGAAGGTGCGAAAGCAATAACTTGTTTAAGAAAATACAAGAGGTTGATTTGGGTGGAGAGTCTTCTTTCTTGTTATCAAAATGAGATTCGTTTACATGCAAATTAAGCTCGTTCCATATGAATGACTGCGCAGTAGTCTCGCTTTGATGGAGAGGCTAAGTTCAAATCGGAAATGGGCTATTACCAAATGTTTATAGATTTGCATTCTGTAGTTTTCAAACACTTGTCACACGAAATCAATGAAACAGCGTCCAATATTCCCTCTGACAAAGGGATCACGCTTGAAACACCAGGCTGTCTTTCTGACTCACTGTCTATCTGTCTAACTGTCTGTCTGTCTGTCTGTCAGACTGCATGCCTAAAGTACATGTGTAAGTTTGTCAGATGCCTGTGCATCTGTCTGTCGGTCGGTCTATTTATCTGTCGCGAGCAGTCTGTTTGTCTACCTGACTGCCTATCGTTCTGTCATCCGTTGTTTGTCTATCTGCCTATCTGTCTGTACGTTTGTTCACATAAAACAAAGCCTCTATCCTCTCACCTTTCTTCTTGAGTTGCTTCACCACTCATGCTGACTTGTAGTCTACGCAAAAACTCTTGACCCTTTAACTTTTTGAGAACATCCTTCGATACCAATTCCCAGCCGTTCACAGACTGAATGCACGATAAACTGCTCTCCTCGCTTCCTGAAGAATCATGGTCTTCACAAACTGTCGGTACCAGTGTCCTGGACGTTAAATGTACTCCCGGACTGCCTGGAGGCGTGACAGCTGGAGAGTCGGAGAGCTGAAACAAACGTCGAGAAGAACATGTCACCACTTTGCTTCAGCTCTTATCAATAGCTTCACATTGACCAAGGGTTGCTCTTTGACAAGGCCGTTTATCTATACCCTGTTTCGTACCAACATATCTTACCTCACTTCACCAATGCCACGCAATACAAACAATATTTTGTGCTAAAGAATTCGCGCCCTAGCCAGGTGTTTTTTTTTTCCCAAAGCAACTCGCGCTTCGCGCTCGCCTCGCTTTCGCCTTTGCTCGCCAGAAAAAACGCAAAACATTACGCCTGTTCTGCAGGCTAGTCTGTTTTTCCCTGCACTCGTTTATCTTCCTTTTATTGCTCGCCTTTCCCTACTTTCCCTTTTACATAGCTTAGAGGCTGCCTTTAGAGTTGTGAAATCAAAGTGACTACAGGGCGCAAATTATTGACCCCGTTTTCATAAACCCAGTCAAACATTAAAAGCAAAAACAAAAACTCTCCATAGATCGCTTTATCATGCATATGTCAAATTTAGTACAGTAAATATACGACTTTTCATAAAATCCTGTTCCAAACTCGCAACTGTGGGACCCCAAACTTGCCAATATACTAAATTCGACATGATGAATCGAGCGGTGAAGGTTATTTATGTTTGAATGAAACATCGGAAGCGCGTGACATCGGTAAAGGTAGTCTCCTTGGCATCCGTTTTTTGGATGTCACGCAACGCTTTCCCTCACCCCCCCCCCAAAGAAACGTTGCGTGACATCTCAGAAAAAGGCTGCGAAGGAGACTATGGTAAAGGAGGCCTTTGAGATGATCTCAAAAACAATTATTTAATACGCATGACTGAAATGTTGTCACACAACCATGCCCCTCTAATACAACAAGGGAAAGAGGCGTCACACAACAGAAAAAGACAAAAGTTATCAATAATGAACAAGATACCTGCAGTTTTCGGTGACCCGCATCCTTGGGAGGGTTAAGAAAACTCGTCAAAGTATCCACAACGCCACGGAAAGACTTCATCTGAGGGTTCGAGCTGCTCGTGCACGTAGAATTACTCGATGGAGGACTATTTGTTTGCGACTGCGTGATACAGGCTGACCAGGAGTCGGCGAACTGCAGAGGAAAACGTATCACAATGAGACGCAAACGAAAAGGCGAGTGATATCCGAGACAGAAAGATCGTACGACATTTCGAAAGACCGCACTGGTTTGAATACTACTTTGACAGGTAGCATCAATGACACCTCCCTGTTTTAAATATGATGTCCAGTCATGTGTCTAATTTTTTACGCGAATTTATCGAAGCCATATCCGGTAAGATATAATGAATGGTTCAACAGATTGCAGCTGAAACCAGGCAAATGACCTCTCAGAAATTCATACTGCTCGGTCAAACGGCTCATAGTCTAAATTAGGGTCCTTCTAATACCACAGTCCTTAAAAACAAATGTGAAGCATAAAACTAATTAAAAGGTCGTAAGATCGAAATTCAAAATAGAGCAGCAAATGTCACGACCGTAGGAGTCGCATCACAGGAGATAAACATTACAACAGAGCTTTAGCGTGCGCTGCATGTCAGTTACTAAGGTTACTGACAGCTGCGCGTCATAACTTAGTAGACCGACAAATAGAATTACTCTGTCGCCAGAGTGCCGGGCATCCAAATCGTTGTATGAAACCAGTGCAGTCTCTCTTTTCGCCTCGAAAAGGAGTTTGCCTTTTCGTCGAGGGTCGAGGATCGAAGCTCGAGGGCAAATGGTCGAGGGTCGAGGGTAAATGGTCGAGTGTCGAGGGCCACTAGTCGAGGGTCGAAAAATTCTTCACAATTAATTTTGCACGTTGTCAAATCAAAATTTCGTGTTTAGTCGAGTTTCCGGTTTCTGCTTTATTTTACATTAACACCTAGTGGTTCGAGTGAATACTGATAGCGGAAACCCAATGGTTTTCTTGTCTAACATTTCCAAATGTTTGACCCAATATGAATTGAATCCTGGCAAACGTGGTACACCTCAAGAAATATACCAAATTTTGACGTTACTATGGCAACATACTCAGTTCCAGTCTCTTCCCTCTTTAGTCCGGCAAGTATTATTATCCTATCTTGTCTACTACATTTTTTATTTTTCGTTTTTAGCAAATGAAATGGCTAAACTTCAGAATACCCGGCCACTTATTAGCATCTCATTGAATAAGAATAGCAACTATTGTTATATTCCCGACACATGTAAATGGAGTGGACGGGTATTCTGAAGTTGCTCCAATGAAATTTTGATTTGGCGGCGTTCAGAAATAATTGTGGAGAATTTCTCCACACTTGATACCAGTCATTTAATCGAGTGTTACAACGACGGACACATGATACCACTAGGTCTTAATGTAAAACTAGTATACCTAATATGGTAATAATGCTGCCGAAGGGGAGAACAACTTTAAGTATGCTAACAGTTACCCTATGAACTGAACTGTGAAGAGTTCATTTGCACGAGATATTTGAATCGTTATGATAGGAATCAATTGAAATTGTTATTGGGTTGGGTGCTTTGTGGGAGTGAATAGATGTGCAAGTGCACTTTTCTTCACCAGAATTTGAACTTAACACACGTTTTGCAAGCAGAAATTTGACCCGAAATAAAGGAAAGACAAATTTTTACATAAGTCAAGTAAATTGTTGCGGAGTGAGCGTAGCGAGCGAGCAGCAACATAATCAGGATTTAAAATTAAAAGAATATGTAAAAGGGAGTACGAATTCTCGAATTCATGACTTTTTACCAGAATGCATTGCATTTAACCAGAGTGCATGTGCCACGAACAACACGAGGATGTCGCGTGGATTCCGATGAGAATTTTTGCTGGGATTTACTTGTAAAACGATGCGCAGGAGATGTTATTGACTTTCTCAACTGTGTCATTTCTTAGCAGTCTCGCCTCCGTGGTTGAATTCTTAAATCAGATCAAGAGAAATCATCGTTACTAAAACTTGTAGAATAATTAAAACAAACGGAAAGTGTAGAACACACTTATTTCACATATGCTAAGATCTACTCCTTTTCATCCGAACATGAAGTCAAACTTAAGTTTTAGCATTTTCACATATCCGGCGATACTGGACGTGTCTTCGACAATGTCAACACTCCAGAGACGTCTAATACGTACCGGTACAGAATTTATAAGTGAGATTTCTGCTGCTACAATTTTCATATCTTTCAATTTCCACATCTTTCGATTTCCATCCTTTTGATTTTCTGGTAAAGGGGAGGTAGATGTGAATCGTATGTGTATGTGCTTTATTGCCTTGATCCCTTGTCACGGTATGCGGTCATCTCGCCACCAGGGAGTTTCGCCACCAAGAAACCATCTCGCAACCAACCAACTCGCCGCCAAGTAAAGTAGTTGAGGTGAATTAGCTGTTCGAACGAGAGTTAAGTAGTCGAGATGGAAAAGCTGTTCAGACGAAGTTGGTTTGCTTGTCTGTATGCAAATTACATGTTGTAGGTGACGTGATTTGATAAATGTTCCGTTGTCTTGGGCGCGAGCGACATTAAATGCGCGTATGTTCTTTTTTTGTAGCATGGTTTCAAAACAACACAAGTCGCGCTCTTGTTTTTTTTTTTACTTTCTTGTTGTGATTGTGCAGTAGTCTTTGCATTGCCTTCGTAGCTGATTTTATTTATTTATTTATTTTGGAGTCGTTTAAAAAATGAGACACAACTAAGCTATTTATACAAAGTAAGCTGATATCTTAGGGCTACCGCCGGTGCAGCACATCGTTCAACGTAATACGAACTGTGTGAGTGTTTTACACAACTAAACAAGGTAGAACGAATTTCAGTCTCTTCGGCTTGTGGTTCAATGTTATTAGATTATTGGTAATCGGTAATCTTTGGACCGGTAACCGTTGTCACACCTCGCCATCGATTCGTCATGATGCATGAAGTTGATGCATACAATTTACACACCACAATTTGACACTACTTTAGAAACAAGCAAGCACATGGTTCACTGCGCATCCTAAATCATCCATTGGCGCATAACCACAATTCCTTGCGCCATATCACTGCGCATCCTAAAATATTTCCGTTCGCGCATAACCACAATTCCTTGCGCATACCACTGCGCATCCTAAATCTCCCATTTGCGCATAACCACAATTCCTTGCGTTTGGTAAGAAAAAGTGATTGCAAGCCCCTATAATGTAATCTTCTGCTGATTAGAGAGCTGCCTCGCTCGTTCGCTTCAGGCTCACTCGCTGCGGCAGCAATAAAACAGAAACCGGAAACTCGCGTAAACACGAAATTTTGATTTGAAGACGTTCAAAAATAGTTGTGAACCCGAAAGCCAAACTTCATGATACCACTAGGTGTTAACGTAAAATAAAACAGAAACCGGAAACTCGAGTAAACACGAAATTTTGATTTGACCCGGGGGGGGGGGGGGGTACTCCCTTATTTGGGCTATACGGGGACGTGCCGCTGAATAGGGTATGGTTTTTTGGCCTCGCTGTCCTAAACAGGGTATACAATTCGACTTGCCTCTGTCCTAAACAGGTTAGAACCTGTCCTAAACAGGGTATGGTATTACGAGCCGAGAGACTTTAACTCAGACTGCGAGCAGTCTCTTTCTTTTCTTAGCCTGCGACCTGGAGCCTGCGAGAAGTTGAAAGAGCATGCGATCGAGCGGCAGAAAAACGACGCATTTTTTTTCCTGATTTGCGCAATATCAACTGAGTAAACCGACATATGGTAGGTCTAGTTTCTTTGTCTTGGATAACGCGATGAAAGAAAGATGTCACTGTGTCGCGCAGACATGAGGGATCCCGCTGGTATATATATTGTCTAGGGATATTTTTCTCTGTGAAAGGTCTATTAGTGCTTTAATTAAAATAAAATTAACCTTAAAAATAAGTTCCACTTATTCATTATACATCGAAGAAATCATTCCTATTTGATTTGCTATTAAAAAATCACCTTTCTATGGATGCAATGACGACATTTTTTTACGCTAACTAATTTAGAGCTTAATGCTTGACGGCTTTTTGTTTAGTTTAAGTGTAGAGACGCAACAACTTGGTTTTAGACGCATCGAGCATGATTCCTCCGATTTGAATGACTTATTAAACAGTGTAAATTCCTGTAAAACCAGCGAGTGTACATTTTGTCGCTTGTCCTAAACAGGGTCTTAAAATGGAGGTTGCTGTCCTACACAGGGTAGGGTTTTTAGCGTATTTTTGTCCTAAACAGGGTCAGGATTTCAAACCCTCGGCGGCACCCCTATACCCAAACATGGGTCAAGTACCCCCCCCCCCCCCCGGGGATTTGACGACGCTCAAAAATAATTGTGAAGAATTTTTTGACCCTCGACTAGTTACCCTCGACCCTCACACGAGTTCTAATAAATCTGCTAAGAATTCTCAGGGATTACAGTTGAACATTATGGAAATATGTTTTCACTTAGGGAAATCTCCAAAGTAACTCTTTCATCAAATAATTTCACCCCAGGGGTTCATCAACAAGTTCCCTGGGATTTTACTGTCGCACCTTGTAATAAGATTCCGCCAAACCACCCCTCACATGTTTGACGAATCCCAAGTAGTCACCAGTCTCCTTCAGCTCGGCTAGTCCCTCGGCAATTTCACTCTGCAAGCTGGAGAGGTTACCAAGCAGATGGAGCGAGCCAAGAAGAGATGTAGACTGACGGCCGATTTCCTAAAACAATTGACATAATTATTTACATAATTAATAAATAAAGAAATAACATAGAGAGCGTCACATGAAGGCAGGAAACGCTGTATAGAAATACAAGCAGCGTCCGATATCATTTCCTTTTCAAAACGCAGAATAACAGTTTACTGACCCACCTTCAAGTAATGTCTCCTGGCGTCTCTACCGAGAGAAGCAAACGTTTTATAACTGATCCCGGTCCGTAAAAATTCCCCTAAAAGGAAACAAGGGATAAAAAATAATCGGTTTTTGATCACAGGAAGGAAAAGCCCGAGAGGACAGCTTCAGTTCTATAAAATAAATTTTTCAGATAATTCGACACCTTCGAAGGCATTTCATCGCGGACTACGAAGCCAAGAGAGAAATGCAAAATCCAATGATAATATTAAACACTGGTGTTTTACTAGTCTCTTCGCAGCCGCTTTTTTTGAAGCCGCTTTTTTTTTAATGTCACGCAACGCTCCCCAAAGGGGGGAACGTTGCGTGACGTCCCAAAAGACGGCTGCGAAGGAGAATAGTGATTTGCCAAGCCAATAATCCAAAACCAAATCACAAAAGACACGGAGAATCAACTGAACCATTAAGACCCTGTCCTCACTGCGCCGGAGGAATTTGAAAACGCAACAACTTCTTTGAATTTGTATTTGAAAACAAAAATTTGGGCAGGGAATTCAAATGATTATCGTAAGATCAACGTTTTCCAAAAGCTCCGTTTTCAAAATGTTTTCCGTCCACACAAAAACGAAAACCCGGCGTTTTCAAATTCCTCCAGTTTGAAGAGTGCTTTCAACAAGCTCCGTTTTCGTGACGGATTAGTGTTGACAGTAGGCCTAACCGCTGAAATAAAGCTGCGTTTTTAAATCCTCCGGCGTGGTTTGGACGGCGCCTAAAACTCCGAGTATATACAAGAGACGGACAAGAAGTTTTGAATCGCTTGTTCTGAGACTAAGTAGCTCCTATACTTTTTTCCTTCGCAGCCGTTTTTTGGGATGTCACGCAACGGGAGCGTTGCGTGGCACTCCCGTTGCGTGACATCGTAAAAAGCGGCTGCGAAGGAGACTACTCTCCTATACACAGTTTTACAATTAAATTCCTATTTACCAAACTCGATAGTGGCGTTCTCCATCAAAGGTGGAAACCCGACAGGAATCTCTAGCGCAGTTTTTAAACTCTGTAGTTCTTCAGGGAGCCGATTGGCCGGGTTGCACGTCACTACAACTTGAAACGACTCCACGTGAAGTTTTTCAAAATGAAATCGCGTGTTTGTTAGGAAAGCGGGAAGATTTTCGCTCGGACTTGGTTCCTCTACATCCGTTTCTTCGCCCCACAATTGAGGCTTGTTCTTGATGCCAGCAAACTGCAGTAACTTTAGTATCAGTTTTTCTTGAAAAGATACTGTTGAGTTGCCTGGTTCAATGTGAAGTCTCTGTGAAATGGAAGCACGGGAAAATTACTTCAAATTTCGGGAAAATAAGGAAAACTAACCCAAACCAAGAGCTATCAATCCACATGGGAGCTGGGGCTTGCTTCTCGAAGCTCCCGGTAATTACCGGGCCCGTTAAGCTGTTTTGTTTTCCATTCCAGACGGGAGTTTCAAAAGTTTTGAAAATTATACAGTAAAGTTATCAGCTAAAGAAACAAAATAGACTTCGTTAGATGTCAGAACACACCCTACTTCTCTTGGCACTTTGATTTAAAAATCCGATTTCGGGCCCGAGAAACGGGCCCCTGGTCACATACACCGTAGTGAGTTCCTAATATACCCGCAGATGGTGAAGATACAAGTGAATATACAAAACAACATATATTTGACCTGCGGATCGTCTTTTCATATCGTTCTTCGCAGTTCAAATACACGATCTTCCATATAATCACATGAATACAAAAGTCAATTTGCCACTTGGATCGTATTTTCAGTAAGGAAGTCATAGAAATGCATCTTATTCTGCAGAAATGCATGTACAAGTTTTTTAAAATATACCTTCACAACTATTCTCTCCTCGCCCTTGGCTACATCTTGCACGAATGAAAATCTCAACAGCGACAAGGAGCTAATGCCGCCAGATCGCTGCTGCTGGAGTGCGATAATTTTATCTGTGCAGTCCTCGACCTGTGGATAGATGATACATATGTATTAATCCAAACATTAGTTCAAGTACCTTCTGCTAATTAAGATACCTTTTTATACACTCAGTATAACCGACGCAACCTTCACGTGGCAAGAGGAGCCTAAAATCTCAGTCTTTTTATGACCCACATCAGAAGCCGTACTTCACATGAGCCGAATCATAATTAACTATGGCCGAATTGAATGCAAATGAGAAAAAATAGCCCTTTTCACGGTTAATTTTTCTCATTTGCATTACAATGTAATCCAACGTGGATGCGAGGCAATTTCGGGCTAAAACTGCAAAATAGCCCGAAATTGCCTCACATACATGCTAGATTTTATTGTTATGGCAATAAGCAAGGTTAACCGTGAAAAGGGCTATTCTTTGCTCTTCCACATTAGCATTCGATTCGGCTCATATGAATAGACCTCTTTAGCTTGGGCGATTTGTTTTCCCATTGTAGACCCCGTGATATTCTCTAGAGAATTCAGTTCTCTTTTATCCATCTTAATTTAATTATTCATTCATATACATGCGATAATTTAAAAATTTTGAAAGCAACAATTCTCAAGAGTATTCTCACTACACGTGGTCTACAATGGAAAAACAAACCGCCCAAGCTGAAGAAGACTATTACGGCCTAAAGTTTGGGTAATCTTTAGAATGCTGGTAGCCAGTCAACAAACTGCGGCTCACAGGAAGGGTCTAAACGCGGCTGGAAGGGCCGAGAAGGGACTGGATGAGAAAGAAGTGGCCGAGAGTGTGGGGAGTTGGATCCCGGTTTCTCTTCGCCTTGTCCTCGACTACAGAGCCTGTTCAAAGGCTTGAATGCGACCGCTGTACCTATTGAGGCTACAAGCCGGAGGTGAAGGAGCGTGGCAAGAAGTTCCGCCGAGTGTTAACAGTAGTTTAAGAGCTTACCTCCAAATCTTTGACACTCACTTCCAGTGTTATATGATGTTGATCTCTGTTAAATTCGGCCTGAGAATGAAATGAGAAAACCATGAATGGACTGTAACAGCGTAAATTGTTGTAATTAGCGGCGGACTATGCAAAATGAGTAATTTGAAAAAATTGAGTGCACACTCACAGGAATTTCGTTCCATTTGACGTTGATATGCATCACTTAAAAACCTCTATTTTTATTCGTTCTTGTCAATAATATCTAGTCTTTCGTCCGTAGGTCGCCACGGGCATTGTTTGAGTTGTTTAACCATTGTTTCGTTTAGTCAATTAAAAAGAAACTTGCAAATGGTAAAAGGCGCCCCTCCAATTGATACTTGCCCCGGAACATCCAGTAAAAATTCGATACAAGATCTTGGGTGAAACAGAGAAGCCACACAATGAAGCCATGAGTGTTGACTGTACCTTGATATCTTCAAAGCTGACGTTCAGCAGTTCTTCGTAAACATCCATTTCTAAAGATAGCCTCATCCCTTTGCAATTTACAAAAATCTTAAAAAAAGAAACAGCAGCAACGAAAATAAGAAGAAAGTATGGATTCTGTTATATATGACTCCATGTGTTGGTTTAAGGACAAACAAATCTTTTAATCCCACTTGTAAATCAAGACAAACAACACAAAATTTACCCACGTAGCCATATGACAAATTAGAAATGCTACGTAAGCAATTAACCAATCAGACACTAAACCTACATGCAACCTGTCTCAAGCGCGGGAAAACATGACAAGACGCCAAACGGGGCAAAACATGACACCATCGCCAAGCGCGGGAAAACATGACAACAGCGCCCAGCGCACACAAAAATGACACCAGCGCCAAGCACGGTAAAACATGACACCGGCGCCATGCACGGAAAAGCATAACGGGTCATAACGGTGGGGTCCAGAAGCAGGTGATTGCGAAAAACATAGCGTTTCCATTGATTTTGAGCCCATAGAAGAGGCTGCAGATCGAGTGAAACTAAGTGACATTTTGCCCTTATTCCAGCAGCACTGAAAGAAAAAAAAGGCATTAACATTATTTTACTCGTTTTCATCGCTTTACAATACCTGTTTTGGTGTGGACGGTTCTTCCGTCTTTTCCTTCAACAATTTCAACAACTTTTTCAATTGTCTGACATCCAATAAGCTGGTATATTCCTGCAAAAGAGACAGAAACTGAAGATAAAAATTTCAAAAGTTTAAAAGTCCTAATGGATAACGAGACAAGGCTACCGAAAATCAAACTGCCTTGTTTTTATACAATGCCTCTGGTTATGTTATTAAAACCGCAACACAATTAAGAACTTACCTCACGGAGCTCCTGAAATACTGGAATACATTCAGGTCGAAGTAACAGAGAAAAGTTCTGATCAGAAGTTACTCTTGTCACTGCGGACTGACCAGAAGATTTGCTTCCCTGCAAAAAAAGAAAAAAAAAAGAGGATAAACCTTTGTAACATGTGGAAGAAAATCTGTTCAATGTTGCATGTTAAGAGTGTTCAAAGCGTTGAGCTACAACTAGTAAGTTCTTAGGCATGCCACTTAATCTTTATTATGATGACGATGACGATGATGATATAACATTTTTTTTTATAAAACTCTATTGGTTTCCCGTACTACTAGGATCTACTAGCAATAGGCCTTTTGCAACAGTTGGTCACGTGACGTGCTTTTCAAGAACACACTGATTAATCACTGGTAATGCATAATGTTATCAGAAATGGAAAGAACAGTTCCAAATAAGCTTACATGCAAATTTTCAGGTTTTTATCTTTTAAAGGGGAATTTTTATGGACGTTAAAAATTAGAAGGATTTGTATGAAAAGAAGTCGCTTTGCCCACCAGTCACGCTCCAGTGGTTTTCCATACAAATCCTTGTAATTTTGCAAGTTTTCAAGTTGCCATAAAATCTTTGCCTTTCGGTGTAAGGGCCTAGAAATTTCCATTTTTCCTAATATTTTACCCCTCTTTCTATCTCCAATGGTTATATGCCGGCGGCTTCTTTTGGTAGTGATTAATAACAGAAAGGGTTTCTGGAGGGCAAAGCTTCCTCGCTTCCATACAAAACCTTCTAATTTTTGCAATATTCAAATCGTCATTAAATCTCAACCTTATACGGCATTGGTCTGAAAATTGGTGTCCTGGTTATTTAAAACATGCTCTTTCCAGCTCTGAAATTCATTTTGCTGTAGCTAAAAGTTTAGAAATTATCGGTCACGTGACCAACTGTTGCAAAAGGCCTATTGCATCAACTATCACATCACATATATCGCTTCACTTACTTTACATTGGTTTTGTACTGCCGTGGCTAAAAATCGAAGTTTTCTATTCTGTACTTAAAGAAAACTTTATTAACAAAGACGTCAGGGAGATAAATAGCTTGGTTATGCATCTTTCTAGTGTATATGTAGTATTTCATAAAGTAGGGTCGTGTAATTAAATTTCTTCAATATTTCTTTTTTTGTAAGGGGTGTCACTTAATCTTGAAGAAAGAAATAGTTCAAATGAACATAATAGGCTTAAAAATCCCAACTGGTGGAAAGTGGATCAGTTGCATGTGTTGGCTATTTGTTAGTATGAGGGAGGAGTTGAACTATGGTCTACCTAGAAACAGCTCTGGCTTCTTGGTCAGAGTGGGACTTTAACCCGCAACCTCTGGATTTCAGGACCCCAACCCAAACCACTCGGCCACATTGCCTCCTGTAAAGCATTAGCACAAAACTTACATATAACAGTTCTGAGAACTTGGCATTACATTGTGCAGTTCCAGAAAATATACATACATACTCCCCCCACAGAAGGGATTGGAATTTCCTGAGGCTGGGGGTTCTGTAAGGCCAAAAAATTTAAAGAAATGCATGAAACTTAAATGGAATTTCCAGAGGGGGTGGGGGGGGGGGGGGGGGTCTTAGAAAAAATCCCTTCCATAGGGAAGGTATGGATATTTTCTCGAATTAAACATTGCAACAATATGCCCCAGAGATGATCTATTCTCAATAGCTCACCACTAAATATTTGTTTGTGTCACTAACTGAATATAATTTACATGGTTGCAATTAATTAAGTCTAACTTAAGGTGTGTAACAACCTCGTTCTGGGAAAGAGGTTGAGTGGGTATCTGATTCACTTACAGTAACAGTGCACTCCCACGGCACCGATATCAACTCGTTTCCTATGATACCACAGGGATATGTTGTCTCTTGACTGTTTGGAACAAATGCTTGAATCCCCGCTGAAGCTGTAAACTGAGTCTTAAAGTAAATAAAACGACACATGAAGACATCATTCTTTCCTTAACGAAGGCAGCGCTTACAGATAAAAATTGGCTATAGGCAATCCTAGGTTGGTGAAACAGAACAAAGAGAACTACATGTGCACCGGAATCCTCAAAAACAAAGGAAAAGGAGATTCATTCATAAGTACAGTGGTGAGTATAACAGAAAAAAACGAATAGGGATGCATTGAAACAGGGTGGAGAGAGGCACTGTGAGAGTAAAATGTCTTGCCCAAGAACACAACACAATGTCCCCAGCCGGGGCTCAAACCAGGACCACTCATTCTGGAGATAAGCACGATAACCACAAAGCCATCACACCTTCCTGTATAACTATCTAATAACTTACTTTTTTGTTTCTCTGATGAAATGAAAGATTGAATGACATGATGATACTAATAGCTTCCCTTCCATCTTGAAAACATACTAAAGCCTTTAAATCATCAGACTTGACATTCAACTAAACAGGGACAAAATCAAGAATATCAGTAAATAAATTAAAATGGTAAATGCTGGCAAATTAATTACAGCAAGATACATTCCTACATGATAATTTGGTTTTATCAACTGGGTTGATGATGTGATTTGGTCACATAAAGAGATTGGAAAGCTGACGTTTCGAGCGTTAGCCCTTGTCCGAATTTCTACATGCTTGAACAAAATTAACAATAGCTTTTAACCTGTTCATGAACTTCTCAATGAAGGATTACCTCTAGTGACTTGTCAGTGGTCCCATTACCTTCTTTACTGGCATACATTTTAGCTTGTATAACTAAAATTAATAGAATGAGAAAGACAAAAGTTAACAAAATTCAGCCTTTGGCAGTGGGGTAGTTGGACTTCATATTTGACTCATTGACTGTTTTTTGTTAAAAAAAAAAACCCAACCATATTTCTGGCTCTTTCTCCAAGTATTGCAGTTGAAAGTCGGAAAAACTAACCCTACTTTTTCACTTGTCTTTGAGACCAATGAAGCTTGGTTTTCCATTTTAGCATGCACAAAATGCGGTCTGTATGAGTCATCTTCACAATCACCATTGGCCCAACAAAAATGCACCAAAAGATAATACTGGAAACATCTCAGCTATTAATTTTAAAAGGGTAAGTTATCTAGTGCATGTAACAGAAGCCAACTTTTGGTTACACCATACCTATACCATACCTTTGCTTAACTGATCCAACAAGTGATTATGATAAATTAGAGCAGAATTAACTTTGCTCGGGCTAACAAAGATCTGCAGTCCGTGATAGTTTGCTGTAATCTGAGCGGGACCTTTTGAGTACCAAGTGCCTCGAAACTCCGTGAGTGACATTTTAAGGATCTGAAAGATGTCAATAAAAAGAAAATGTCAAGAGGGGCTTCTTCATTGATGAAAACCGGTTTAGCACAAGCCACTCATCTACTAGTGACATGTAGGATGGAAAATGGCCTAGTTTGTATCAGCAGCACTAGACATAGCATAGAAATAGGGAACTTGTCACATCACAACACTAGCAACATACATGTATATGTACATGTACACAATCACATACACTTTCATTCCTGAGTTTAATTTTAGGTTTTATTTTCACAGCTGAGCGCTTCTAAGTCAATAAACTACTGATCATTCAAAAGACATATCCTTAAATTTCTGTACTAACTATAGCCTCTAAATTCCGAGAGATTTCCAAGCTAAAACAATTTTAGGACGCAGTAAACAACAGCTTGCATTCTGTAAAATTGCCTGGGTGGTTTAAAAGGTGGATGACGCTATTCATTGGATAAATCACTATCCAGTGGAGAGTGTGGTTTGGTTTGTTTTGTTAACACTTATCAACTGGAAAATGATTTATCCAGTGGATAGCATTATCCAGCCTTTGAACAGTTGGCACCTTAGTTGAAAGTTGAATTCTACAGCTTGCTCTTACAACTATTAATTATTCTAAAAAGAGTCAATAAGTGCCTTTTGTCTCCTGGCCTGTATAAGTCCAGGATCATACATGTAACTCCCACAGCAGTACGTCATTTCTCTCGTCTTTGCACAAAGCGATGTAGCTTCTCCTGATGGAATCAACAGTCCATCAATAACAGCAGCCTGACGAAAGAAACCGAAAACAGATATAATTCAGTAATTAATGACCAAATTTTTTATGACAATTGGTACTTTCCAAAGTCTACGACTTACTAGACAGTTCATTTCCAACAGGAAGTCAGAGTTTATGTCTGGCTGTAATGTCTTCCCTTGTTATACATGTATCTCACTGTACATGACATGAAGCCTAATGTGTTATACTCTAGTAGTTATTTTTTGCTGCTGTAAAATAAATTATGTGCAGTTGGTTGGACCAGTTTAATTTTGTTTTTATTTCCTCTGTCTCCTTTTCATTACCATTGTTTCAAGAGAAATCCCTGATCAAACTGCATTAAAACATTTCAGATACCAAAAACTAACTCAGAGACATACAAGCTTACATGGCACAAACAGACCCTTCAATCTTATGACTGAAAGCGTCGTTAGTTTGAAAGGAGGGAAAAACTTGATTTATTCAACTTGAGTAAAAAAGGTAAACTGAAAGTCTGCATACAAGTCAAGTGGTTCATCAGGCTGCAGCTTATTCCTGTTTCTGTAGCATGAAGCGACTAGGAGTATTTCTATTCCCCCTGCATGGGACACCAGACTATTGCAGGGTTACCTCCAGCATTGAAAATGCCAGTACCCAGATTGGAGAGAAGCACTGTGAGAGTGAAGCGTCTTGCCCAAGAATACAACACAATATCCCTTAAACCTGGACTGCTCAATCCGGAGTCACGCCCACTAACTATGAGGCCACCACTTGGCACTACCAGACTAGGTAAACTATCATTTTCTCCCCCTTGGGGTATATACTCTTGCCCTCTCCCATGTTCCTTCCCACTCTTCTTTCCACAATAAATGAATTACCTCAAAAAGTGCAACATATGCACCTCCTCTATGAACACGAAGCCTGCTTCCAATTTCCACATCAGTGGCATGTAGCAAAGTAAAGGAAGACGGAATAGTTTCGCTTGAATTTCGCAGGTCACTACTTAGCAGATCACTCGGAGAATGCTATGAATCAAGAACAAAGATCTTTAGCTGACTACATTGTTAACTGTGTGTTACAAAAAAGGACTTTCAAGAGGCCAGATTGTATGGATTGTAAATTTGGGCTTCAGCGTGCAAAGTTAACTCTTTAGTCCAGTTGCAAAGTTTTGCTATACATTTTGTTTTTCCACTAGCAATCTGGTGAGACCACTAGCAAATTTGTTCCCTTTGAAATGGTAATGACATCATCTGATATAAAGCTTGTCTGCATTTACTGGTAGTACATGTATAGTACTGTAGAAGTGTACTTTGCTAATAGTAAATATGATATTGCATTTCGGGAAAAGCGCATCATGATACACATACTTCATAAAAATATCATTGTCAAGTTTCTATAGATTTGAAAAAACAAATGTGAACCCACCATTTTCCAGTGGAGAGTAAAAGAAGTGAAGACGTCTGTTGTCGCATCCTATGAAATGTAGGAAACAACTATCAATAAACAGACTTATTTAGCATGTTATCTAGTTATACAAAGTAGGCTGCATGTGCTTTCGCATCCAGGGTGTGAGACAATGCAAACTCTCCTTTAGAATCACTTTACTGACAGTGGCACAACACTTGAAAAACAGATCCTGCTGATTTTCAATTTTACTGTGCCAGTAAATGTTCAGTAGGGATAATAAGTATAGGGATAAGAAGTATAAGTAGGGATAAGAAGTAATAATTTTTCCAGTGGTTGAGGGAAAATTCTAGAAGTTTCATGGCTTTTCTTTAAATAAATTTCTTTGCTCATGCCATCGTTATGTCAACAGCTCATGCTAATTCTGGGTCTCCATCGAGTTATAGAAACATGATTTTTAACCAGTCAGCGCACATATTTTCTTGGGACTGTTTTCTAAAATTGAATAACAGAGTATCTAATATAATTACAGAGAAATTTCTTCATAATATCAAGTTGACACAAGCTGTGTGTGTGAAGCTTCATCCGATTCATTAGTACTGACAAACAAAACAAATCAATGACAAAAGTTACATGTAATAGTACAGTATGTTTAATCATATAGACAAACCTCTGAATCAGTCAACACCTCTCTGTGCAAATCTTTTATTTTGAAATGTATTGTGATATCCCTAGAGGCAATTAACAGTTCTTTTTTAAACTTTTTCATATTCACAACCACACAAATTATTATATACATTGTACATGTACCAATACATAAATGATATCACATCTGCATGAACTCAGTGAAATACAATGTTTATTTTCAACATGAGTGCTAGTTCAACATGTGGGATATTGATTTGTTACTGTTGTGGTTTGAATATTTTTTTTGGTTCAATTTTTTTTAAACAGTTTAAATTTTTCAAACTGGGTTGAAATTTTTCAAACCAGATAGAAATTTTCAAACCAGTTTATTTTTTTTTGTCAACTATCTATAAAAAAGCGAAAATAACTCTTCACATTCCTCTATCCTATTCTCTCCTATTCTCGCTGAGTTCCTCCTGAGTTCTGCCAGCTACTCTACCCCTTCCCCCAAATATACTAGATAATTAATAGCAGGTTTCATTTTTTTTTCTTTTTATCCCATACTCACCAGGATTTGAACTGCCAACCTCTGGATCTGCCATGAAAGCACTGGATGCTAGAGCTCTCATACTTGTTTTAATTATCAGTTCATTACGGTCCCAAGCCCCCTCTCATATAAATTTTAATTTATTTATAAATACAAATAAATTTTAATTTTTTCATACATGAACTTTGTCTTAATTACTAAGAAGGCGTCATTCCAAATAAGTAGTTAGGTAGGCCTAATCACTAACCTGAGAGCTCAACCCAAACTACTGAGTCATATGCAAAGTTTCCAGCCTAACATCAAAGCTAACCATTCTAATTAAGTGCTTAGGCCTAATCACTAACTTGAGTGCTTAACCAAAATTACTAAGACACATGCTCACATTCTGCTCAAAATTGAAAATTACACTGGTTTAAAAATTTCAACCCAGTTTGAAAAATATGAACCAGTTTAAAAAAGAATTACTGGTAAACCAAAAATAAATTCAAACCACAACATAACCACTCGATACAGTGTACACCACTAAATTTTATACCAACAATAACTACCGTAGAATTCCGAAAGTAACCGTCCCCCCGAAAGTAACGGCTACCCGAAAGTTACGTTAATTTTTTGCCCTCCTATTAAATCCTGAAAGTAATGGTCCCCCCGAAATTAACAGCCCCCAATATTAACGCCTCCCCCCCCCCCCCCCCCGAAATTAACGGCATAATTTTTAAAAAAAATTACCCCAAAACAGTAACAAAACACTGTTGTGACTGTTGCATTTAATGTTTATTTCCAGCATTACTACGTAACATGTGCAACTGGAGCAAGAAAAATACAAATAATATCTCTTTTTTGGGAAGTAACTCAAACAAGAAAAACACCAAAAGTATGACATGAAAACGTGATTATCTTTCAATCTATACAGATTGGAAAACTAGAACTTGTAAAAATTCTCAATTAAATCTTGGAGCACATGCACATGCTTGACTGAAGAATGTTTTAAGAATCTTTTGTGCATGATTTAAGACGGAATCCGCTAGACGTTGGAGTAACAAGTGGACAAAAATCTTGTACCAAGATTATTTACATTGTATTGCAAACTTCTGTAGGGCTCTTTTAATTATCTTCTCAAAACAATTCACTTCTAGCAACACCAAACGTCGAAAACGAATGTTGAACTTCGTATGAAACGCTTAAAAGCTTTGGTGAAATGAAACTGATGATAGAATTTTGCCTGTGTTTCCACAAAATCACTGAACTTTGAAATTTATTTTCTCTCGTTCCCGTGGGAAATTATTTTTCGGTGTTATTTCAGGCAATTATTTACGTATTTAGCTTTAAAAAATGTAAAAATGACTGTAAAATATTTAAAATTACTCTGCTACAGATTTTTGTCCACTAAAACCTGAAATTGCTCCATCTTCTATCGGATTTCGTCTTAATTTGTGAGTGAAACTTGTGAACGCTGCAACACTTTATTGAAATTACTTTGTCAGTGGAGAGTCAAAATGTACTGTACAGTTTAAGTAATCGTTTGGGTATAGCGTACTGCTTAAGCCTTAAGGTAGTCTGTTTTGTTTACTGTTTGTTCATCTGGTTACGTTACATTGCAGGAATATGCCCAAAATGGAATGACTTTTAAGTTTCATAATACGTGCCCTCTTTGTCTAAGACCATTTCGAGTTACAAACGTTTTTTTACCTGTCCGAAAATAACGGCTACCCGAAAGTAACGGCTACCCGTAAGTAGCGGCCCCTTTTGCCGGCAAAATTCAAAAGTAACGGGGGCCGTTACTTTCGGAATTCTACGGTATCAGAAATACAGCTTGCTAACCATTGATACATAACATCACCTTACCTAATTTTTTCAAAGTTCCACTCGATTTTCTTGTATGCTACTTCTTCAATAGTCTGAGGAGAAAATAGCCGCAAAATTGTATTATATATTCACCATAACATACATGTAATGACCACCTGTACCATTTGATTCCACATGACATGAACATCTCAATAATTAAAACAAATAAAATAAGTTTATTAATAGTAAATTAGTAAAAAATAATCTTCAAAGATATGATTAATCAGTGCAAGTAAATATTATTTATTCAGTTATATGAAGACAAGGAAGATGTTAACTGATCATTGCAGTTACATGTATGCCCAGCTAAAACTGGGAATATACTGTATCTGAATGCTTTTTTTTCCGAATTTCCATAACTGTATGTATTTTGATAAATATTTGAAGGATAGTAAACACAGTAGCCTCAATTTGGCACAATACCGGTAATTAATATGCTCAGATAATTATTTGCCCTTGCACATTATCTGTTCAGTTCCTCAAAGCTCACAATTTTCCTAGAGCTTCGCTCTTTGAGAAATGTTTGCATCTTGGAACAGATTACGTCCACAGACAAATATTGGAGCATATTTTCGTGTTAATTAAATGGAGGCTACTGTTTATTTACTTTCACAACTGCTTAAAGGAGAAGGCCACTCCAAAAAGCGTATTTTATTTGTCATCACCAATAAAAAGTTTACATTGAGTTAAGTTACTCACCGAAGTTTCAGCTTCTAAAGTGCATTCTATCCCAAAAAATCTGTCTCCAAAGAAGCCTTAAATTTGGCATCAACAGCCGCCATTTTGAAATAAATGCTTAGCGGCCAGGTCAAGCTAGGCCACTAAGCGTGACGTTATCTTGTTCAAGAGATTTTGTCTTCGCAAGCGTATTTATTTGTTTACTCGAGATCATGACTGATCTTCAACCTTACCGTTTTGAGCCAGAATGTATTCCTAATCCTGAGGATAGCGAAAGCGAAAACAAAGAAGTAAACAATTGGTTAGAAGGCACATTTTGGTGTTCTTGTGAGCGATGTCAAATCATGCTAATGCAAAGAGAATGTGTTTGATGTCAAGAACAACCAGAGGAAGGACACAAAATTCAAGGTAGAATTTTAAGCTTATACTGCATCGGTTGCAGAAAATGGAAAAACAATTTTCTTTGTAAACTGCCCCACATTTAGACACAGCGAAAATAAAAACACAAACAGTTGACGTAAAAAAATAACTGCCTATGGTTTTATTAAACTGCCTTTTAATGTCTAAAGCAATTTACAAAGAAAATTGATTTTCCATTTACTGCAACCGATGCAGTATAACCTTAAAATTCTACCTTGAATTTTGTTTCCTTCCTCTGGCTGTTCTCGAGGACAAACACATTCTCTTTGCATTTAATAGCATGATTTGACATCACTCACAAGAACACCAAAATGTGCCTTCTAACCGATTGTTTACTTCTTCGTTTTCGCTTTTGCTATCCTCAGGATTAAGAACATGTTTTGGTCCAAAACGGTAAGGTTGAAGATCAGCCATGACCTTGAGTAAAAAAATACACTTGCCAAGACAAAATCTCTTGAACAAGATGACGTCACGCTTAGCAGCCTAGCCCGACCTGGCGACTGCCGATACCAGCTTCTTTGGAGACAAATTTCTTTGGATTGAATGCACTTTAGAAGCTGAAACTTCGATAAGTAACTTAACTCAATGTAAACTTTTTATCGGTGATGACAAGAAAATACACTTTTTGGAGTGACCTTCTCCTTTAAGTTGTGCATACTGAAAAGTTCTGCAATGATCATTTTCTTTATATTAATTAATTTATCATGACAACATTATGTTCCATTTTTCATCCCCATCACATCACAATGGAGAATATTTTAGGAAAATGTAATGGTTTAATCTATTGTATGTGTACATTATGTGATTGGCTAGAGTGCATGTAATTACTTACTTTTGGTTTTACAGCATGCAATTAAAAACTATTGTGGAAAACAGATATAAATATACATGTAGTATATTAACTGAATCACATACCAATCCTGGATCACCATCTTTCCATTGAATTTTCACTCCTTTGACTGACAAACATCTAAATTCTCCTATGCTAATTTTCACATTAGTTACTCCAAACCACCAGACCAGAATAAATGACAGAAAAACAATTTAAAAGCCTGTAGTAGAGAGAAAATAGGTTTAGTATGAATATTTATTTTATGATATCCATGTAATATCTGTGCAGTAACTAAACAAAAGTCCTGCTAATTATACAGCTGGAGCTTAAAGATCTACAGTGTAAATAATGTATACGTTGTAGTTAATTTTTGGTTTCAGTTAATTTTATAATTTAACCAGTTAGTTTTTTCTATCTTGGGAGTACCAGGTTTTTCAAAGATGGCATAACATATCCAAAGACTCTCAAAGATGTCAGAAAACTTCCAAAGATGTCTGAAGTCTTCTGGATACTGTAGCGGAAGCGGAAACAGCCCTGACATGTCCCACTCTTAGGATGTGTATTGCTAGAGGGTCCCCTATCCTTTTTTTGTGATGTGTGAATGGGCATTTTTGCTTTACGTGAAGCATGAAATTGAAGAATGACAAATGAAGGATGAATAAAGCATGAATAAGGATCTGTGATTTGTGAATCTATATTTTTCTGTCCTCAGGAAACTAGTCTTTGATCTTTTAGTGATCTGTGAAATATGAATTTACTTATGCCTGATTGTGAACCAACCACTTACTTTTGCGGGAATCATTTTTCGCTTTTTTGGAGATGTTAGTGTCATAACAGTGCGTTTCACAAAACTTTGGACAAACGGTTTCCGAAGTTCATTTCAAATTCCTGAAGTTCGCTATGAACTTGGCAATTTAATTATGTAGTTGTCAATCAAATCGTGAACTTGAAAACAAAGTTGTGAATTTCACGCTGAACTTCGTTGGGAAGTTAACAAGTTCATTGCGAGAGAAGTTCACATCATGCGAGGAAATTGTCTCGGTTTTTCCTTATAATATTATTATGTTGTGGCTACGTCGATTAGGAATTACTGGTTTTAAAATGGGTCATACAACGTTGCAACTGAATTTCCTCAGATGCCATCTGACACCTGCCTAAAAATAGAACACAATTTCTGTCGTGTTGGTTTATTCTCGGATAGAACATGTTGGTTTATTCTCAGATAGAACTCCCACGCATAGGGGTTTAAAGTATTTTACATTTAAATCTATCAGAGATAAAAAAAAAACCCTTTTATATTTTAGTCATTCAATAAATCTCTGACTTATTAACCAAGCACAAGGGATGGACGATAATATTAACTATTGATCTTGAGCAGACCTTGCTGTGCTCTGCTCATAGTGTAGAGACCTCAATGTCAACATTGTCTCAGTACAGCCTGTGTGCTTGATTTATAACTGATAACATATTTATTTAGTCCAAGATTGTTAAAACTTTAATTATCAACAACTCAAAATTAAGACCAAGGGTCACCATAATCAATATTGCCATTTCTCCAAGCAAGTTCGTGACAAATGTCACGACATTGCACAATATTAGCATTGTTTTTTACTGGCTACATCAGATTTAAATCGGATTTCTAAAATAATTAGATTAATTTTGGTGCATGTAAACTTCGACCCTTGGACCGGCCGGCCAAGTACAAAGATCCGTAGATATTTACACTTACTTGCCGGTTTTATCTTATTTCTTGCTCGCAAAGCAACGCTCTTTGAGACTGATCGAGCTACATGTATATACAGTGAAGGTTACACAAGTTGATGCATGCACAATGAACTAAGCGAAAGCTCACAAAAGATCAGAAGAAGAGCTAATAACATAGTTAAGCTTACTTGTAATATTGTGAAAACTTACCAGGTGCTTATTCGAAGCCACAAGTAATAAATCCTTAAGTAAATGTCGACAATAAGAAATACCAAGGCGGTGCTCACAGAAACCACGTTACTTGCAGACGAAGAAACAAGTCTGATCATTGTGGACGATGTTAACGTACTACATGTGGTAAGCGACTTCAACTTTATTTGGACGATTTCCGCTATGCAAGCGTCTGTTGGAGCAGAGAAGACTGTTTCAGCTTCGTAGTCGTCTAGTTAACAAAAAGAAACTGGTGTGCATTTCTTGCCGTTGACATCGACAGTTTCTGTTCGAAGGCTCTGCCCATGCATTTTAAATGTCCTGAGATGATGTCATTCACTCACTTGTTCGAAATGAACATGATCGTCTATGACCTTTCCCCCGACACGTGACCAATCACACCATGATTCCAAATCTGGCAGGATCAAACATTCCTATCAAATCGAAAAAGACTCCTTCTCGTCCTTCTTTTTTCATTCTCATCGATTGTTCGAGCTTCGCGTCTTGCGCGTTTTAGATTAGCTTCCTTTGTTGGGTCATGTAAACTACCACAAACTGTCTCTTAGTGGGAAAGACCGCTGCTTTGCTACTAAGCTAAGGTACGTGATGGAAGTACGTATGGTCGCATACAGCTGTTGGTTGTCCCGTTGGTTGTCCCACAATACTGTACGCGACAATGTCGATTGGTATTATGGGTAGTAAGCGTTAGGCTTGCTTGATTGAGTTTTAAGGTGATTCAGCAACGAAGGAGAAAGCAGGGTGCGGACAAAACGTGGGGTAGGCCACATGGCCTAGGCCATGGTGTAGGCCATGGCCTACCCTGTGGCCTACCCTATGGCCTACTCTATGGCTTACCGGTGGTCAGATTTTGTAAAACATTAACACGACATTGGTAAGAGTCGACTGAGTACGCTGCATAAACTTCTATCAATCGAATAGGGGTATACTAAAAGTCACGAACATGATTTTCAAAGTCAGATGGAACAAAACAAAATATGTCAATGTTACAGCACTCAGCCTTAAAACACCCTGTTTCTCTCTGTCTTCAACGTATCCTCGAGTCAAGCACTCAGCTTAATAAAAGGGAGGAGAAGGTCCAATATTGCGTTACCCAAAATGGCGGCGCCACGATCCATTTAAGTGGCTGTCAGTTTGTAACATTTAGTGGAGTGTTAGTGTAAATAAGAAGTGAACAGTGGGCTGTGACTAAATGTGGGACGGGGACTGTGATGCTGGATTCGTGAACCAGGGACGTGTGGACTGGGGGACGTGTGGACTCGGGGTCGTGGGACTCACAAAAGAGGCAATTTGAGCCGTGGATCTCTGAGTCGTGGGGCACGAGGACGTGAGAACTCTCTGAGACGCGATACCATTAGCATGAGGACATAGGGATATCAAACAAACATCACCCGATTTTTGCAGTAACATGTAAAATATAATTTTCTGTGGTGTCCAGAAAGGTATTTTAAACAGCTATTATGTGAACCAGAGAAAGGTACATGCCAGGAAACCAAGGAAAGATACAAATAGATTGTTTTAGCCTGAGTGCGGTAAGATTTGCATTGTTTCGTTCCCTATTTAAAATCGTGTCAGTGACTTTTGGGATGCCCCTGTTCGATTGATGGAAGTTTATGCAGCGTACTCAGTCGACTCTTACCAATGTCGTGTTAATGTTTTACAAAATCTGACCACCGGTAAGCCATAGAGTAGGCCATAGGGTAGGCCACAGGGTAGGCCATGGCCTACACCATGGCCTAGGCCATGTGGCCTTCCCCACGTTTTGTCCACACCCGAGAAAGCATGAATACACGTGTTTGTGCTGTTTCCTTCCACCACACTGAAACACCTTGAGGTCCAATCAAGCAAGCGTAAAACCACCATTACCCATAATAACTTTCGACATTGTCGCGTAGGCTTTTCCTCGTTTGTAAGACAACCTTACTCGAAACAGCTGTATACGAACTACTTCATCGCAGTAAGTTTTCCAATTTAAGCAATTGGAAAGAAGCCTGATCCGATCCCGTTGAAGCCCTGATTTTTTTCAGGATTCTTCTTTCCAATTGCTTAAATTGGAAAACTTACTGCGATGATCACTCTTCACCTTTTTAAGGTATGTGAGTTCCTGTAATTTCGGCTTACACTTAGCCTGCGTTTATGGTACGGCTACACGTAGGCTAGCCTACACTAAAAGACACCAGGACATTTTTAACGATGCCTATTTCAGATCAAAACACTAATCCTGCTTTTTTGTGAACGAAGTCGTTGAGAACCTCAAAGGCACCTCAAGGAGGGGTATTTGCACCATAACCCCTCTCAAGAATTGAGTATTGAAAGGAATGTGGTGGCTTAGTCAGTTCCTGAACTCGCTGTGTGTGTTTGTTTTTTTTTTTTTACTTTTTTTTAACTATACTGATTTTTTTGTGTAGTCTGTAGACTTTTAGTTTCTCCTTAACCATCGTCTCCTCTTTTTCCATCAAGTTTAACTGGAGCGGTACAAAGGCTGAAAGCAAAAACCGCATTTATTTATATAATCTAAATTGATCGACATGGCGTGGGCAAAAAAAATTATTTCGTCTTACGGATCGGAATGAATAACAGGTGGATTTGTAACACCTTTTTTCTCACCGACCATATTTTCGTTTGTTTTTTCAGCTCTCACTGTTTGCTCGTTCCCTCACAATGGTTTGTTTTTGTTTTTGTTGCTTCGCTTGACAAATCAAAAGAATGAAAGCGATCGATATTGTGGCAGAAACTAGAGAACTTGACCAACCAATAAGACTTTCAATCAAAATAATCGTTAACAGAAATAAATAATTCAACACAAAAATATAGTTGTACGACCTCCGCATTTTTCAAGGTAGATGTTCTAAAAGGGTTATTTGAATTACTCGCAGAAAAACAGTTCTTGAACAGGGCAAAGCTTTCGACCTTCAGGCCATGAAATTGACTCCAACACAAAGGAAAAACCTGGTTCCCATCGTTTTATTTTTGGCGAATCTTGTTTTCCTGTATCTCGGCGGCCTCATCTTCGAATCGATAGAATACAAACCTAAAACGAAACACAGAACTGTAGACGATGTGAGTTTGTTTTTGCAAACTTTGAAGGACACTTCCATCGGAAAGGAAATTTTACCACCTGATTTTGACGGCAAGGAAGTTGCAAAAGGTCTGAACACTGAATCGCTGAGAAACCTCGACACCAAGTTTGAGAAGATAAAGAGCGACAGGACAGCTGCATCGAAACCAAGCTGGAGCTTTTCAAATTCGCTTTTCTTTGCAACAACTGTCGTGACCACAATCGGTAAGACTCGATTCTTTCAATTTTAACCACTATTCAATCATTTTTCTCAATTTCAATACGAAAACATAGATCATTTCTTTTGCAAAAGATTCACATTTTTGTAGATAGGGTATAATTATCACGTAGAAGTTCCGAGCTCGTTGCTGTAGCTACCCTGCATCATATATTGTTTCAAAGTTTTCAAAGTATTCATTGGGTTACCATGCGATTTAATCTGCCTAAGTTTATTATAAAAGCTTCAATACAAATCCTCATTTCTTCATTTCCGTTTGTGAAAATGAATAAAATCTTGAGTACGATAATTTATTCTGTCCATAATGAGTAAATTCATTTTTAGTCTGTTCGTAAAGAAGTATCTTTTGTTGTTTTGTTTTTGTTTTTTGTAAGTCTTTCTTCGCATTTTTCTTTTTTTTTTGTCAAATTTAGACTCAACATGTCCATTCCATGTCATATTAACCGCCCAAAATGCTTTTGTCCATCTTCTGTAAACTTGTCCGTTGACATGAAAGTCATTATTTAATTAAATTTGATGTATGGCACGCGATCCTTGACACTTTCTTTCGCAGTTCACACCTGTCTAGAGGGTACGTCTTTGAAAAAATAAAGTGCCAAAACAAAACCAAATGTTTTACAAAGGTCGTTGAAATTGAATTAAAATCATACAAAGTTTCTCACCCACAAATTAGGCCCGGTTTTCACCCGTGACGTGGTCGGAGGAATATGCCGGAAAACACGGCTTCTCCGGCACAGAACGTGTGCACGGAAAACGTTTGATGCGTTTTCAGAGAAGAAAGCTCCGTTTTTAAAGTTTTACGTCGTTCAGTTGTGTGGTACTCAATCAAAAACGGCAGTGTTTCCTATTGCCTGTGGAATTTCAACGTCATCGCGCGACGTTGAACCTGTAATATATATGGAGAGTAGGTGTGAATTCCTATGACAAGGAAGGGCGAACAACAATCTGTGAGAAATGTTTTGAAGCGCCAACTAACAGGGAAATATTTCTAAGTACGTAAGATGGTTTATTATGTACACAAGCGACCAATTTGACTGACTAAGAAGTGTACAGCCTTTGAAATAAGGATAACCATATACAGATACGGCAAGCAACAGGTGTCTTGAGGTACGGCAAGTGGATCGTCTTGTGCTCAGTGATTTAGTGTTCTTAAATTACAGAATGATAGGTTAATTTTAGGCCACTATTCCCCGAGCGGGCGGTACATGGATATATAAACAGTAGCCTTCGTTTGGCGCGAAAATATGCAAGGATATTTGTCCGCGGACATTACCTGTTCCGAGAAGCGAACAGTTTTCCAAGAGTTTTCCGTGATAGCTAAACTAATGAAATCACTTTAATTTCATTACCTAATGTTCCAGTTTTTAACAATACGGAATATATGACGCTGTAGTGCTCAACAAATTTTAGGCCACGTTTTTTAGTAAAGAGGTTTCTTTCTAAATTAGGTTATGGAAACCTGGCGCCAATTACAACGGGTGGTCGCATGTTCTGCATCGTGTACGCTCTCATCGGAATACCGCTGACCTTGATGCTGCTTGCCGTGGTGGGAAACCACATCGTTCATTACTTGAACGACGCATGCGCGTGGCTGGTAAACCGCATAAGGAGGTACCACAGTGATTACGAGTTCGAGTCTGCAGACGCTCAGATCAATGCTCCAGTGTGGATCGCTCTACCAATCATATTCCTGTTTCTGGCAGTGATGTCCTTCATGTACTGTGCCCTGGAGGGTTGGGATTTTGGAACAGCGCTTTATTTTATTTTCATCACGTTTACCACCATCGGATTTGGAGACGTCGTACCTCAGTCTCAAGCGGTGCGTATGCTGCTCTTTGATTTCTTTAGATCTTGCATGTATTTGCTAGAAATAGTGGATAAAATCGAGGCCAGCTGAATCCTACCCTTAATTACTGCAAAAGATGCAACTCATCAATCTTCGTACCCTGTTTGATATAAAAGAGATTAATTGAACTGAAGTAAGGGATGAATTTTTTGAGATCAAATCAGTGCTCGACCCTAAAATCCTGTCATGCTCTAAAAACACTGTTCTATATGTTCTACTTAATAAAACCCTACAGTGGTTAAAGTGCAACTGGCTATTCTAAGGTTAACGTTTAAAGCACGTTCGACACAAAGCTTTCAGCCTGATTAGACCCCATCCATTAATTTAACTGTCGTCTAAGCAGCTAGAAAGCCCGGGGAGGGGTTACTCCCAGAAAAATAGAGTGGGGGTGTGCAGCCGGCTACCTAAAACCCTTACCCCATTTATGATCAAAATCTGATTTTCCCTACCCTATTTATAACTTGATTAAAAATTCGATTCCCTATTTATGACCGTTGCTGCATGTACACGATTGTCCTAAACGTAATTTATGAATGGCTTTTGTTGATAAATAATGATGGAAAAGTAGCCTCTTCTAAAGAACATACCCACAGTTGAAGACTAGAGTGCAAAAACCATACTCTACATTACCAAACTGACCAACATCGATACCCAATTTAGGACTAAAAAGGCTGAAAAGCCATACTCATCGAGGCAGCACGTACCTATGTAGGCCATATCAGGAAGTACCCCCTCCTGGGCTAGAAAGCTTCCACTCAGTAATTCTATGTAGCCCCCACTTTTTTCAAAGTAAGTGAGCCTCTCGAATAAACTCTTCCCGTAGCGGCGTAGTGTTCGTTAGAGAGCCCTTTATGATATATCAAGTTTCCTTTACAATGCTCCTCCCATATGTACCAAGATGTTTTCTTTTGATCTTTTGGTTTATGTAAGTTCTCAAAATTCGATTATAGCGCCTAGGTGTTAGATTGGTCAAGTCACATAAGTATTGCGGTACACTACGCATCAAAATTAAAACTAGTTTACTGAAGGGATAGTCTCGCATAATTATAGAAAAACACATGAGCATGCACGAGAATGCGAAAATGATCATTAGCAGTCCACTAACGTTTTGTCTTTACTACAGCCAGTTCATATTTTCTCTTAAAATTCGTCCCTTAGTGATGTTTGTTATTATTATATTGTATGGCATGCTTCATCTCATATACTGAGCCCCACTCGTTCTAAGAACACCTTCACCTGTTTCCATGATTTGCTCTAAACTTTTCTTACTCTTCATTCCTCATATCTGTACTGACTATACTGCATGAATTGTCTTCTCGGTTTCTTCTCTTCATTCCTCATATCTTTACTGACTATGCTGCATGAACTGTCTTCTCAGTGGCGTGCAAAACTCTCCACAACTCTTCTTCAAAGGTGCTGGGCCAAATAAAATTTAAAAAAATAAAACATTTTATGCTAGTGTCGAAGAGTTTAGGAACGCTGAAACAAGCAAGCAAACAAATTTGAGCAGAAACGTGGTAAAAATACCAGCTGGAAGGATACTGACCATTTAGCTAATTACAAAGCGCGGAGGAGCCTTTTGAATCTGGGACCCTGACCACAAATCCATCTAGTGGCAAGGAGGAGGATTTGAACTCGAAACCTCCGGATAACAAATCTGGGCAAAACTGAAGGTTAGGCTACCAGACTACTAAAATCAGAAACGCCTAGCTACTTAGCACCTTTGAGGATCGTCATCTATGCCATTTGTTTTTCTATACTGTAACATGATCTGTTAACTCTTTTTTCTTCGATCCTTTCTCTTCAGGTGATCTCATGTCAAGGGCTATAATTAACTTTCTCAGTTCACATTTACACTAACCAACTTCTCGACTTATGGCCTACCCACTGCAGATTACTAACCACTCAAACAACGGATCCTCACATCATATAAGCCTAACACGTGTAGCAAACGTGGAACTAAATTGTCTCTAACACTTAACTGTCTTCTCTTAGATAAGTAGGATTCTTATTGGATGGTTGATCTATGATGTCCACGTGACTCATCACGCTTAACGCATTTCACATCTAACGCGCATTTCTTTCTTGCAAACGAGGTTACCATAATCTTGAAGACAGCGTTCCTCTTTGGAACATTGATTCTATTCAGTATGTTTATGGAGGACCATATGGCAACCGCAAAAATTTGTGGTCTAGTTCGCCCTCCTCCATGCCAGTTAACTAGTGTCTTATCTCTTCTTAGAGCATCTTTTCATAATCAAGCTGTGCTCTTCAGATCATGCACTATCCAGTATCTTTCACTACTGCTTTCTACTTCTCGTTCCCAGATCTCTTGCGAACGAAACAAAAGGTCGGCGAGGATTTCGCCCCCAAAAGCTCTGGGAACGAAATCATTCTTTACTCTGAGGAAAGGAGAAAGCTTCAGCTATTTGAAATCTGATTTAGTTTGTTTGTTTTTCTGTTTACTTTCACTTTTTTGTTGTTTCTTATTATTTCATTTGCTGTAAGCAAAAGTTGCATGTGCATGAAGATAATTGCATGATTTTGTTTTCTTCTCTCCTCAATGTCCCGAACAGCTTACGTTGATATTTCAGGGTATCTGGATCAACCTCATGTTGCTCTATGTTGGCCTGTCAATCGTATCCATAACTATCAACCTCTGCGCGCAGAGCCTTATGTCTCAGCTGAAAAAGACTGGTATCTACTCAAAAATCCTGCGGCTGTTCAGTTCCTCCCAGGTGATGGACTCGACTGAGGACAGCAAAGCTCATGCACAAGACGAGGAAACCGCAAGTAAGAGAGCTCGCAGGTCCAGCAGGAGACAAGGAGGAAAAGAAGAAAGTATCGTCATGTCAGATCTTGAACGTAAAACCCAAGGAGACGGACAGAACACTGATATAGAGGACGAAAATCATTCTGCAAGGTTGAAGATTGTTCGAGATGCCGATGCTAGAGGTTACGGAACTTTGCAAGAATAGAATACTATGCTAAGAATCGCTGTTCAACAAAACTAAAAAAATGCACAATTTCTTGCATGGCTGCGAATTTGAAGAAATAGGTGTAGAAACGGTTTTAATTGCAGAATTTATCTTGGGTCTATCAAATCACAACTAACTCTTTATCCACTGAGTTATGGGTCTTTGAGTGATCTGTTGCAGCATATTTACACGCGGAATATAAAAAGTGACTTAAACTGAACAATTTTGTATACGAGTCGTTGTATTTAAAAAAAAGTATTTAATAAATGTACACTGAGCTAGCAACAAGGTTATTGAAGGAGGGAACAATTATTTGTATTTCAGTATTATTGGTACTTTTCTGTTTCTATTGCGGAGTAAAGGCCCGTTTACACAAGCGATTTTTGTCGCGGCAACTCGATGCAATTTTTGCCTCAGAAAAGTTTCATCAAGCTTCAAACATGCTCTAAACCCCTGCGATATCGCGGCGACAAATCGCACTAAAAATCGCACCTGGTTTACACGTGCGAGTTTGAAATTTCACCTTGAGCGCGACAAAAATTGCATCGAGTTGCCGCGACAGAAATCGTCTGTGTAAACGGGCCTTACGTGTTCTTTTGACTGGGGGAAAGGCTCATTTTCTTCAGTGGGGTGGGGGTGGGGGCCCTTCAGAAACTTCGCGAGGAATCTTAGAAAAAAGCGTATCCTGCTCGCTCTTACGCAGGCTTTGCTCGCCTGCTCAAAGACATCGGCCCAGGGAGAGCTCCCACAAAAAAATGACGAGGGCCTCGTCCCATGTTTAATTGTTCAAGGAACAAGTCAGCTGGAACACATGCGCATTAGATACCATGTCATTTAACAAATTGACGTCAGCTTTTTATGCGTCTGTCCTGTTATTGACCATGAATTTCGTCATAACATTGTCAAAGTAGCTGTGGATCCAGGAGGCGATAGCCGAATGGATCCGCAAATTGTCAAATTGCCCGCTGTCACTCGCTGACGCATCGCATGAATTTTAAATTTATGTGTCTGTCCGCATATTGCCAATAAAATTAGCCAATGAGCGCGCGTGAACGAATTTCTGTAGTTATCGTAAAAAGCTAATTTGCATATCACAGAGACACGATCTATACTGTTTAACCAAATATGATAAAAACATTTTAGAATGAGTAAAAGCACGCTCACAAACAAGATAATTTTCCAGTAAACGATTGAGAATCAAGCAAAATACTGCGAAGATTGAAGAGGAATTCTAGAAGACCTTGATTTCAGGTTTCAAACTGAGAAAACAAGTGTCCAGGTCAGCGCGGTCTTGCTGACTGTGTCCCTTTATAGCGGAGCTCCGGCGGCCCGAAGGAACTCTAAGCGGAGCTCCATAATTATAGAAACAGGACCACATGTATACATAGAAATAGGAACCCATACAACTCTTTTCTTATGGTCAAAATAGCTAGCGGCATGGATCACGGGGCGTTCGCCTGGCGACGACGAACGACGCCGACGACGTCGCACAACATGGCGGCCATCCAGCTAATACCAAGTCATGTAGTCTTGGATTACAGCATATATCTTTGATAATATGTTCAATTGACAGCTGTCATATCAAGAAATCCGCTGACCAGTATAACGTGGCCATATCGAGGGCTCAGATTTAGAGCTCATCAAGGTCACGTGTTTTTGAAGTTGACCGCTGACCAAGTACTGGATTTCGTTTGGATCGCGAGCTCATGTCACGTTATCTTGTGGAAAACAGGGCAGGATTGTTCGGAAGCCGGTTAACGCTAACCCAGGTTTTAAAGTTAACCAAAATATAACTTTTTCTCCTATACAAATGTTTTTCCTGCTTTGTTTTGTGTATATGGTGATCATTAAAACTCAAAACACGAGGCCAAACAATATACAGAAAACCTCACCGCAAAGTTACAAAACTCAAATCAAAATTCTATCCTTTCCTGGGTTAGCTTATCGTGCTCTGATCAACCTGGCCCAGAAGCTACGCTTTCAGGCCGGCCTAAATCGATATATTAAAAACAGTTTTGGTATGTACCTCTTTGGGTGTTCAGCCTTAGCTTAAAGGGACACATACATCTTCAGAAGTAACGGTTACCTAAACTACAATTAAATTTAAACGCGAAGACTAATACCAAATAAGGAGAGTTTAATTGTAGTTTAGGTAACCGTTACTTCTGAAGATGTATGTTGGAGCATACGAAACGTCAAGTTCATAAGTGAAAGTTTTTACAACATGCGTTGTCTCGTTCAGTTTATAACCGCAGTTTGTTTGCTATTTTTACTCAAGTTGAAATGGCCGAAGAATAAGAGTGTCTACGATTTAAAGGGACACAGTCAGCTTTGGGACAGCGCTGGCCTAGACACTAGTTTTCTCATTTTGGATTAAACAGGCATGACGAAATTTTATCTATTTAATTTTTTTGTTTTTCTATATATATCCGTTTTGGTACAAGTTTAAATTTTTCTCTATTTCTCTACGCTGTCCGACACAGCGTCCGGATATCGATGGCCATACATTTCTTTGTTAACTTTGACTTTTTTTAAATCGCTGTATCTCAGTCAAACTAGCCTGATTAACACTAGACTTACGGATTTTGCGAGTCTCGGTATGCTCTTTCTGACCATGTAGATCAAAAATTGCTTATCCCATAATTTACAGACTCGTACCTAGTCCTTCACGGTTTGAAATCAGACAATTGTCTTATTAAGTCTAGTAATTGAACATTTTTATCATACGCTCTTTGACTTGCTAATGACGTTAGCCAAACGTTGAGACGTCGTCAAAAACTCTAAATATGCCTTTACGAAATTTTTCATTACATTTTTTATTGTTAAATGTTTTTAAACTACCGCTTCTTTTTGAAAATGTCCTTGTCCCAAAAAAGGCGAAAATTAAGGTGGTCGGACAGTGGGAGGGGTGCGTAAATAATGACAACCGCTGACCAAGAGCCGACTGCATGGCCTGCGCTCGTTTTGTTCGTTTTCGCTGTTGGTGTGCCATGAGCGAAGAGCGAGTAGTTTTGGGAGCGACTACAGAATGCAGGGCCACTTCGGACCACCTGTTTTACATGTGTCAAAATCTTTTGAAGAACGAAGCGTAACACAATAGGCACCTTTGTGATTCAATGAGATGTAAATAAGTGGCCCTGTATTCTGTAGTTTAGCCGAGTTTTGATAGATATGTTTGTCTTGCGGTGGGCAAGTTTCTTTAAGCTCGCCTTGAGTTATTAGTTTATTTTGCTGTGACTGGCCGCCGTGACTTGTTTTGTCGTGACAGGTAGTTTCTTTACCAGACCCCGCTCGTCGCTCGTCCCGCGCTGCTTTCCGATCCGTCCCCACTGACCGAGAGCCTGGAACAGGCATGGAACAGGCTACCATCCGCTACCATCATCATGGCAGACGCTGAAGAACTCTTGATCATAAAAGGCAAGAGAATATTGCTTCCAGATTGTATTTCATCGGGATCCATCATCGTAAAGAACGAGAAAATAGTGGGAATTGAAAGAGGTCTCGATACGACCTTCTTGACTTCAAAAGCGAAGGTAAAGCATGCTTACGTCACGATATCCAAATGGAGCTTACACCGTGTCAATCGCCAGTCTTGTCTTTTGAAGCCAAGAGAAAATGCTTTTTTGCAAGCTAGATCAAACCAGAGGTCAAAAAGACTTTGCGTGATTCTAAATCTTTTTTTTTTTTTGACCTGTGGCTTTGATTGCGTGATCGCCGCATATTTTTAAGCACAAGACAAGACTTCAGTTGACGGAATAATCGAACCGGTGTGAAAGTCACCCCGGTATCGTGTAAACACCCCCTTAGAATCATGAGGTACTGTAGAGTCCTGCGAAGTTGCTCGAGCGTTCTGAGAATGAACATGTATCGTTTAAAAAGGTTTTTTTCTTTTTGTAGGCTTCTAGTGTACATTTACATTTCAATGAAATATGTCACGCCTGTTAATGGTGACGTGTTAATCAATGCACAAAAACGTTGTGTGACATTTGCAGACTGCAGACTGCAGACTGCATTAACCTTCCGGTTAGCATGAATAACGCTCAGGTTAGCCAGTTTACGGTCAGTTGCTGATAATCGTAAATTTAAAAAGTGATCTAAGTTAAAATCCTGCAATCTGCATTCACTGTGTGTAAAAATGATTATGGGGCATCCAAGAATTGTTTCCTTGTTCCAATAAATTCAATATTTCCCAAATCTATTTCCCACCAAGTTTCCTGTGATACTAGAGATAACACTGATTCTCTCAAAATAATTCAACAAATGCTTTCTTCCTTGAATTATGGCCATGTTCTATTTATACGGATAAACTCTTCCTCCTAAATGTTTAACTTTGTGCTGCAATACTCAGTTGTTGTCTTCATCATATGCTATTAATAAACCAGTTCCTTGCATACGGCGGCTGAGCCCGCAGTATGAGCGGCAGTCAAAACTTAGCTGTCCTACCGAAACGACACGATAATAGCCTTTTTCTTTGCAGGTAACAAAAATAACGACAATGCTTAAGTTGCTTTAGCTTTTTCTAATAGTTAACTCAAGAATTCCGAGTTTAGTTTGACGAGAAACATGATATTTTGTTCAAAATAAGACAACTATCACCCTACCTCAGCTGCCTACCTGGCAACACTAGACGAACTACGAGCGAGTTGCCATGCTGGACGCAGCCGACTCAGATTTGGCACCAAATTAGAAGCTTGGAGACACAAACTTCTTCATATTTTTCACATTTTAAGAACTGATAGGATTTTGACAATTTTAAATCCCTTTTCGTAAATATTTAGTGCCATCTCCAGCGACAAAAGTTGCCTGCCTTCATTGCCCAGTTTCCTGTAAACTTACATTGACGTCAGGACAGTAAAATTTTTCTCGTCTGCTGAATCCTGATTGGTCAATTCAAATTTCCCGTGGGCCGACTGTGTGCAAGGTGCACCACGGGTTAATCATTTTTCTGGTGGAAGAAGAGGTGAAATAAATACCGATTCATGAAAATATGT
>JAHPZR010042617.1:0-12500 GCA_019787425.1 Platygyra sinensis | reverse complement strand
AGAAAATTTTCGCGCGAACGTCCTTAAGTTCATCCAACCGTCAAAGAACTCGTTTTATATTCAAGCGGGACCAAGAGAAAATGATGTCAGTTGAGTGTAAAACACCTGAATAAAGAATGATTCATGCTATGCTAAAGTGAGACAGGATAACTCACGTCTTGTGTCTCCTGTCGTACCTAATTGTAAGAACGCTGAAAAAAGTTTTTTTTCCAGTGCTCTATTCTCTCCTGGAATACGCAATTAATCAACCAGTCAAAGAAGCTTAGAGTATTTAATCAGCACGTCATAGATGATTTACGTCTGGAGTAGTCAAGAGTATTCAAGGATCTAAATGTGAAATATTCAATTCAAATGTGGGCACTAGAATCCTGTGTTACGGCAAATCCTGGGGTATACCTGGGATAATATTCAGGTCTTGGAGTATTTAAGATCATTCAAGTTCGAATTCGTAAAAAAAACGTCGGATTGAGATAGGATACTCTAAGTGTCAGGTGTTGAATGCTTCAGAAGGTGTCACAATAGGCGGGCTGGGTGTGCCGATCCATATCCGGGAGAAATTAAGCCCGAAAATTTAACTGCTTGCCCAGTGATTCCCTTGGTAAATAAAATAATGGAAATTCAATTGATCTGATGTAATCTCTGCGGTGAATCTGCTTGATCTTCAGAACATTTTAAGCCAAGCTCAGAACTTATGGCCAGCAAATCTTTCTGCAGAGGCAGTCTAGTAGCCTCCGCCATCTGTGCCACTGAACAAAACTACGGGTCATGCTATACCGCGACAAAATCGAGACCGAGTTAGCTTGGCTTTGAGGTCATCTGACTGCGAACTCGGAGATTTGGGGAGTCTGGGCTCGAGATCAGAGGCAAATGAACTGATTGGAAATCGGGAAAGAAATGATTAAACCCTGCTATATCATATATTTACCTCTAACAGAATGAAGCTTCTTTCTTTTCACATTTAAAATTTAGTTGTTACATACATGCGCAAAGTTCAGCCGCTTTACTTCGTGCTGTGAGCCAACTCGTTCCCACGGCCATTTCCCTGAGGCATTGGGAACGAGGTTGGTTGAGAAAGAGAGTCTAAAGAGGGATCTGGAACTAGTATGGAATGCTGTATCTATTTACATGAAAAAGTCAGTTTTCTCATTATTAATCAAGTGCAAACCGGCTTTGAGAAAAACGAGCAGCGTTCGGAACAGAGAAGCCATCGGAAACATGCGTACCACTTTGCTGACTGCGACCGCTCTCTTGATGCTTGTAGGGACTGGTGGGTAGTAATTGTTTCTATCCTGTTAACAATTTACTGACGTAACTAAACTTCTCGAGTGGACTAGAAGTTTGTTAGACTGAAGAACTGTTATGCAAGACAAGCAATGAGCTAAGAGTTACTGAGGTAATATATTCATCTTTTGGGAAGTTCAAAGATGTTCAATCTCAGTGTTTAAAGAACAGTAACAACTAAACAGTCCAAATTTGATAACCGTGAATGATAGAATTCTGCGCAAAATGTTTTAAAGTTTGCATCGTTATAGTTCAAGACCTAGTTGTTCATTTCTATTGTCATGTAGATTGAAACCAAAGCGTGTAGATCAAAATTTGCCGTGTACATCACTAGCAGTTTACTCAGTCGAATTCGGTTGCACTTTCCATTATAGAAGTAACGAAAATGCCGCGATTCTCTCTTAAACAGTTTCAAATCCTAAAGCCTGCAAACAATTGCAGTTCTAATTGATTGTTTTTCTTAAGGTACCATGGTAACTGGGTGTAGGGGATTCCAACCTTTGTAATCCGAATAAAAAAATTCTCTGAACACCACACACAAAGGATCTGCTCTTGTGAACAAAACTGAAAAGAACTTTTCTTTTCTTTCTGTGCTTCTGACCGTAACTTTAGAAACTCTGAACCTAAGAGCTCATTTTATCTTTATCTAGACGTCGAACAAACGAATGAACAATTATTGCGACGATTTACATTTAATCAGTGTTGATGTTATTTCAAGGGATGACTAGTCTTTTTTTTCATCTTAAATCTCCATGAATTTGAGTTTCCACAGGCATTTGTATTTTCGAGGAGCCAGATGTTCTTTTAGGCTTTAATAGCAATTTTCTGCATAATCATCTTTTTTTGCGTGCACAAGTTATTTACCGTAACGTTAAATTTAATATTTAAGTTAAAGTAATTTTTGTTCAGATTCTGTCTGTCTCGCTCCTGAACCCTCAGGCCAAGAAATGTACATTGCTCGGTCATTTTGTGCCGCTGTTTCTAACACGTCTGGATTCAATTTTGTGAAACGCAATTATCTCCAGCAAGTCAGCCACAGAATCCCTTTATTCTTAAACCCTCGTATCTTACAGTCAAACTAAGTGAAGCGTACCTCTCAAGATTGCATTAATGAATTGACTTTTGCAAATTAACTGAACCCCGGCTAGTCGCTTCAAGAATGCAATACTAATTGACTATTTGAATCAGTTGAACCCGCTAGTTATTTGTAACTTCGCACGTACAGATTTCGTTTACTTTTTGTTGTTTAAAAGGATAAAATCATTAAAGAAGCTGATCTATGAGAAGAACAGATGGGATCACCGACTGTTATAGAGGGTAAATTGCAGGCGAAGCTAGTAGCGCACATGGTGCCAAGCCCTTGATGTATGACGTGGTGTGACGTTGCGGTATGAATTACCTGCGCAGTAACAATGGGAAACCTCATACTTCAGACTGTTTCAGTACCATTTTTTTGTTTGTGTGATTTTTTATCTAACGATGGCGTTGATTAATTTCGGTGCCCATTTGTAGTTGGCATCTTCGTTATTCTTTTTAGATGCACCAAGAAAGTCGGCCGGTGGGATTAGATCATTATAGGGTGCTGGCACCTGCTTATTACCAGTTGGACGGTTTGGAGATTTCACTAATCTGAGATTAAATGTCTAGAGATCTAATGCGATTTGACTCCTAACGTGGAAAAATATAATATTTTAAGACTCTCGGTAGTAACCGAGAGTAATATGACGAAAGGAGGTAGTGAGATGTTTGGCGAATTTGATTATTCAAAAACTTAGGGATTTTTGGGCCTTCCATTAGATTCGTCCTTTTTTACCGATCGGCCAATATACCTCCCTTGGCTTAAGCCAATCAATCAATCAATCAATCAATCAATCAATCAATCAATCAATCAATCAATCAATCAATCAATCAATCAATCAATCAATCAATCAATCAATTTTATTGTGCACTCCTGACAGAATTTCAAAATTTATACATCAGTATAAAGAAAAGCGGCTTGAGAACGAAGTTTTAGTTTCCATGACTGGAAACTGCCAACAACTTCCGGCCTATGGTCCAATGTAAATCGAATAAGTTTAATTTCTGAATCAATATGTCTTTATCATCGTGGCATGAAAACCTCTCCGTGCAGCATTCTCTTAGTAAACTTCTGTGTGATATATTTCGGTGGTTGTTGTCATCAGCGGCGTGCAAGAAAACGACTACAGATGATTTCTATGAATGATAATGTGATCAATGATAGCAATGAAACTCTTAGTTCAGAAAGTTAGAAAAAAAAACTGTGATTTTGAATTGCCGCTACAGTGGTAAATAAATGTATTAACTTCCCTTTCATTTCAGCTTACAGCCTCCAGTGCTACGACTGCATAGACATTGCCAAGGACTCTGACGAAAAAAATGTTTGCTCCAAGTCGAAATTGGACGAAGATGAAGCCAAGTATGTAAAGGAATGCACACTGGGCACCTGCCAGAGGTCACATGCCACTGCTTTGGATCTCCATGCCGTAACGATGACATGCACCACTGAAGCCCTCTGTGATGCAGCCAAAAAAGCGTGCGACGATAGCGGAGACGATTGTGGTGTCTCGTGCTGTACAACTGATAAATGTAACGCGGGCTCGTCCATTTCCTTCAGCTTCGTTCTGATGGCTATTTCCTCTGCACTGTATCTGGCGCTAATGATGTAAACAGAAAAGCCAGGAAGCCAACTTTGTACGTGTGACTTCCATTTGCTGTATTGTTATTCAGTTTTAGTTCATATTGGCAATGTATTGATACTAGCTTGCAAGAGGTTAACTCGAGCCTGTAAACGATGCTTAAAACATCGAACACGATGTTATTTGCTACTTTGTAAGGTTTAGAATAAGTAATAAAGTTCTCACTGACCTCAGCTTACGATGACTATGTTGAGAGATCAAAGAATGACGACACAAACACACCTTAGTAAAGACCCAGTTTTGCCCTGTATATTTTCGTCTGCCTACGATGATATTAAGCCCTTTAGGTCTATATATAGACAGTTCCCGATGAGTGTACAAAATACATAGTGCGTGTCAATAAGCGGGTATGAAAAACTTTGACTCTTCGTCCAAAATACTCAGGCTCACTGCATTCTTTGTCAATTCAAAAAGATCGTAGTTACCCGCTCTAACACCCACGGCCATCGCCACTCTAGAACTCATACGGGAACATCACAGCCACGCAGTAGCCAACAAATAAGCATTTTTGCAAGTCTGATGCTGCCAGTTTGACACTTGTCCTATTTTAATTTGCTCAACTTCTGCTTCCCAGCAAATTTCCTTGAAATGCCAGTCACAGATACACCACCCAAATCCCCACACAACACACGACGCATACACCGAACGTACTAGTCAAGCGACCGGATCTCTTTCTGTAGCATGTTCGTGACAGACATCACTAGAGGTGTAAAATTGAAACCGAAATCAAGTCTGACACCTAGGCCTGAATAAATCAGCCCGTTGCCCTAGTGCCAGCTTTGCATTCAATTTTGATTCTTAAATTACACACACTTGGGGCGTGGTTACATTATTATCTACACCTTCAGTAAGACGGGGGAGGGAGGGGGGAGGTTGATTGGGTGTAAAATTTAAAAACTAACGGAATTCGGTAACTAGCTAGTGAGTGCAAGCCACAAGAAATACCAGCTAACGGTTCGCTTCATGATGATGCCTGGCCTGTTAGAAGGCTTACGCAGTATATTCGACAAGTGAGGAAGTGATGGGTAACAGCAAAAGGTATACGCAGCTCATGGCGGAATGGTGACAGTTTGAATTTAAAGCACTAGTGCGAGAAATATTAGCAGCTCGTTTGAATTGTGGGTCAAGGAAAGTATTACCATAACCTCATGCGAGGAGATGCGTTCTTAGTTCATTAAGGCGAACCACTGCAGGGAAGCTAAGATTTTAAACACCGTACCCATCCGTCGTCGCCTACAGACGCACCTCTAACCTTCGCGACATTTTAGTAAAAGCTAATCTACCCACTATCAGGATTCGTAATGACACAAGCTTACCACCGGGCTCATTTCGCTGTGGACAAGATTGCGCTACTTGTCCTAACGTTACTAATGGTCTTACACGATGCACTTTCTTTTCCACAGGTGCAACCCGTTACATCACTTCACTCAAAACCTGGAACAGCACAATTTTAATCTACATGACGCAGTGTAACCGCTGCCATTTACAATACATAGGGGAAACTGAGAGACGTCTCAAAGACAGGTTCAGAGGAACATATAGACACTCTGTCAACAAAACTACCATTAAATACAGACACACCACTGTTGCAAAACGGTTTCCTTCTCATCCTACACTGGCATGCAACTCATCCCACTTGAACGTATCCACTGTATTTCTCATATGAATCAACCAAAAAAACAGCCAGAGAGCTAGTCATTTTGTTGATTCATATGAGAAATACAGTGGATACGTTCAAGTGGGATGAGTTGCATGCCAGTGTAGGATGAGAAGGAAACCGTTTTGCAACAGTGGTGTGTCTGTATTTAATGGTAGTTTTGTTGACAGAGTGTCTATATGTTCCTCTGAACCTGTCTTTGAGACGTCTCTCAGTTTCCCCTATGTATTGTAAATGGCAGCGGTTACACTGCGTCATGTAGATTAAAATTGTGCTGTTCCAGGTTTTGAGTGAAGTGATGTAACGGGTTGCACCTGTGGAAAAGAAAGTGCATCGTGTAAGACCATTAGTAACGTTAGGACAAGTAGCGCAATCTTGTCCACAGCGAAATGAGCCCGGTGGTAAGCTTGTGTCATTACGAATCCTGATAGTGGGTAGATTAGCTTTTACTAAAATGTCGCGAAGGTTAGAGGTGCGTCTGTAGGCGACGACGGATGGGTACGGTGTTTAAAATCTTAGCTTCCCTGCAGTGGTTCGCCTTAATGAACTAAGAACGCATCTCCTCGCATGAGGTTATGGTAATACTTTCCTTGACCCACAATTCAAACGAGCTGCTAATATTTCTCGCACTAGTGCTTTAAATTCAAACTGTCACCATTCCGCCATGAGCTGCGTATACCTTTTGCTGTTACCCATCACTTCCTCACTTGTCGAATATACTGCGTAAGCCTTCTAACAGGCCAGGCATCATCATGAAGCGAACCGTTAGCTGGTATTTCTTGTGGCTTGCACTCACTAGCTAGTTACCGAATTCCGTTAGTTTTTAAATTTTACACCCAATCAACCTCCCCCCTCCCTCCCCCGTCTTACTGAAGGTGTAGATAATAATGTAACCACGCCCCAAGTGTGTGTAATTTAAGAATCAAAATTGAATGCAAAGCTGGCACTAGGGCAACGGGCTGATTTATTCAGGCCTAGGTGTCAGACTTGATTTCGGTTTCAATTTTACACCTCTAGTGATGTCTGTCACGAACATGCTACAGAAAGAGATCCGGTCGCTTGACTAGTACGTTCGGTGTATGCGTCGTGTGTTGTGTGGGGATTTGGGTGGTGTATCTGTGACTGGCATTTCAAGGAAATTTGCTGGAAGCAGAAGTTGAGCAAATTAAAATAGGACAAGTGTCAAACTGGCAGCATCAGACTTGCAAAAATGCTTATTTGTTGGCTACTGCGTGGCTGTGATGTTCCCGTATGAGTTCTAGAGTGGCGATGGCCGTGGGTGTTAGAGCGGGTAACTACGATCTTTTTGAATTGACAAAGAATGCAGTGAGCCTGAGTATTTTGGACGAAGAGTCAAAGTTTTTCATACCCGCTTATTGACACGCACTATGTATTTTGTACACTCATCGGGAACTGTCTATATATAGACCTAAAGGGCTTAATATCATCGTAGGCAGACGAAAATATACAGGGCAAAACTGGGTCTTTACTAAGGTGTGTTTGTGTCGTCATTCTTTGATCTCTCAACATAGTCATCGTAAGCTGAGGTCAGTGAGAACTTTATTACTTATTCTAAACCTTACAAAGTAGCAAATAACATCGTGTTCGATGTTTTAAGCATCGTTTACAGGCTCGAGTTAACCTCTTGCAAGCTAGTATCAATACATTGCCAATATGAACTAAAACTGAATAACAATACAGCAAATGGAAGTCACACGTACAAAGTTGGCTTCCTGGCTTTTCTGTTTACATCATTAGCGCCAGATACAGTGCAGAGGAAATAGCCATCAGAACGAAGCTGAAGGAAATGGACGAGCCCGCGTTACATTTATCAGTTGTACAGCACGAGACACCACAATCGTCTCCGCTATCGTCGCACGCTTTTTTGGCTGCATCACAGAGGGCTTCAGTGGTGCATGTCATCGTTACGGCATGGAGATCCAAAGCAGTGGCATGTGACCTCTGGCAGGTGCCCAGTGTGCATTCCTTTACATACTTGGCTTCATCTTCGTCCAATTTCGACTTGGAGCAAACATTTTTTTCGTCAGAGTCCTTGGCAATGTCTATGCAGTCGTAGCACTGGAGGCTGTAAGCTGAAATGAAAGGGAAGTTAATACATTTATTTACCACTGTAGCGGCAATTCAAAATCACAGTTTTTTTTTCTAACTTTCTGAACTAAGAGTTTCATTGCTATCATTGATCACATTATCATTCATAGAAATCATCTGTAGTCGTTTTCTTGCACGCCGCTGATGACAACAACCACCGAAATATATCACACAGAAGTTTACTAAGAGAATGCTGCACGGAGAGGTTTTCATGCCACGATGATAAAGACATATTGATTCAGAAATTAAACTTATTCGATTTACATTGGACCATAGGCCGGAAGTTGTTGGCAGTTTCCAGTCATGGAAACTAAAACTTCGTTCTCAAGCCGCTTTTCTTTATACTGATGTATAAATTTTGAAATTCTGTCAGGAGTGCACAATAAAATTGATTGATTGATTGATTGATTGATTGATTGATTGATTGATTGATTGATGATTGATTGATTGATTGATTGATTGATTGATTGATTGATTGGCTTAAGCCAAGGGAGGTATATTGGCCGATCGGTAAAAAAGGACGAATCTAATGGAAGGCCCAAAAATCCCTAAGTTTTTGAATAATCAAATTCGCCAAACATCTCACTACCTCCTTTCGTCATATTACTCTCGGTTACTACCGAGAGTCTTAAAATATTATATTTTTCCACGTTAGGAGTCAAATCGCATTAGATCTCTAGACATTTAATCTCAGATTAGTGAAATCTCCAAACCGTCCAACTGGTAATAAGCAGGTGCCAGCACCCTATAATGATCTAATCCCACCGGCCGACTTTCTTGGTGCATCTAAAAAGAATAACGAAGATGCCAACTACAAATGGGCACCGAAATTAATCAACGCCATCGTTAGATAAAAAATCACACAAACAAAAAAATGGTACTGAAACAGTCTGAAGTATGAGGTTTCCCATTGTTACTGCGCAGGTAATTCATACCGCAAACGTCACACCACGTCATACATCAAGGGCTTGGCACCATGTGCGCTACTAGCTTCGCCTGCAATTTACCCTCTATAACAGTCGGTGATCCCATCTGTTCTTCTCATAGATCAGCTTCTTTAATGATTTTATCCTTTTAAACAACAAAAAGTAAACGAAATCTGTACGTGCGAAGTTACAAATAACTAGCGGGTTCAACTGATTCAAATAGTCAATTAGTATTGCATTCTTGAAGCGACTAGCCGGGGTTCAGTTAATTTGCAAAAGTCAATTCATTAATGCAATCTTGAGAGGTACGCTTCACTTAGTTTGACTGTAAGATACGAGGGTTTAAGAATAAAGGGATTCTGTGGCTGACTTGCTGGAGATAATTGCGTTTCACAAAATTGAATCCAGACGTGTTAGAAACAGCGGCACAAAATGACCGAGCAATGTACATTTCTTGGCCTGAGGGTTCAGGAGCGAGACAGACAGAATCTGAACAAAAATTACTTTAACTTAAATATTAAATTTAACGTTACGGTAAATAACTTGTGCACGCAAAAAAAGATGATTATGCAGAAAATTGCTATTAAAGCCTAAAAGAACATCTGGCTCCTCGAAAATACAAATGCCTGTGGAAACTCAAATTCATGGAGATTTAAGATGAAAAAAAAGACTAGTCATCCCTTGAAATAACATCAACACTGATTAAATGTAAATCGTCGCAATAATTGTTCATTCGTTTGTTCGACGTCTAGATAAAGATAAAATGAGCTCTTAGGTTCAGAGTTTCTAAAGTTACGGTCAGAAGCACAGAAAGAAAAGAAAAGTTCTTTTCAGTTTTGTTCACAAGAGCAGATCCTTTGTGTGTGGTGTTCAGAGAATTTTTTTATTCGGATTACAAAGGTTGGAATCCCCTACACCCAGTTACCATGGTACCTTAAGAAAAACAATCAATTAGAACTGCAATTGTTTGCAGGCTTTAGGATTTGAAACTGTTTAAGAGAGAATCGCGGCATTTTCGTTACTTCTATAATGGAAAGTGCAACCGAATTCGACTGAGTAAACTGCTAGTGATGTACACGGCAAATTTTGATCTACACGCTTTGGTTTCAATCTACATGACAATAGAAATGAACAACTAGGTCTGAACTATAACGATGCAAACTTTAAAACATTTTGCGCAGAATTCTATCATTCACGGTTATCAAATTTGGACTGTTTAGTTGTTACTGTTCTTTAAACACTGAGATTGAACATCTTTGAACTTCCCAAAAGATGAATATATTACCTCAGTAACTCTTAGCTCATTGCTTGTCTTGCATAACAGTTCTTCAGTCTAACAAACTTCTAGTCCACTCGAGAAGTTTAGTTACGTCAGTAAATTGTTAACAGGATAGAAACAATTACTACCCACCAGTCCCTACAAGCATCAAGAGAGCGGTCGCAGTCAGCAAAGTGGTACGCATGTTTCCGATGGCTTCTCTGTTCCGAACGCTGCTCGTTTTTCTCAAAGCCGGTTTGCACTTGATTAATAATGAGAAAACTGACTTTTTCATGTAAATAGATACAGCATTCCATACTAGTTCCAGATCCCTCTTTAGACTCTCTTTCTCAACCAACCTCGTTCCCAATGCCTCAGGGAAATGGCCGTGGGAACGAGTTGGCTCACAGCACGAAGTAAAGCGGCTGAACTTTGCGCATGTATGTAACAACTAAATTTTAAATGTGAAAAGAAAGAAGCTTCATTCTGTTAGAGGTAAATATATGATATAGCAGGGTTTAATCATTTCTTTCCCGATTTCCAATCAGTTCATTTGCCTCTGATCTCGAGCCCAGACTCCCCCAAATCTCCGAGTTCGCAGTCAGATGACCTCAAAGCCAAGCTAACTCGGGTCTCGATTTTGTCGCGGTATAGCATGACCCGTAGTTTTGTTCAGTGGCACAGATGGCGGAGGCTACTAGACTGCTCTGCAGAAAGATTTGCTGGCCATAAGTTCTGAGCTTGGCTTAAAATGTTCTGAAGATCAAGCAGATTCACCGCAGAGATTACATCAGATCAATTGAATTTCCATTATTTTATTTACCAAGGGAATCACTGGGCAAGCAGTTAAATTTTCGGGCTTAATTTCTCCCGGATATGGATCGGCACACCCAGCCCGCCTATTGTGACACCTTCTGAAGCATTCAACACCTGACACTTAGAGTATCCTATCTCAATCCGACGTTTTTTTTACGAATTCGAACTTGAATGATCTTAAATACTCCAAGACCTGAAATATTATCCCAGGTATACCCCAGGATTTGCCGTAACACAGGATTCTAGTGCCCACATTTGAATTGAATATTTCACATTTAGATCCTTGAATACTCTTGACTACTCCAGACGTAAATCATCTATGACGTGCTGATTAAATACTCTAAGCTTCTTTGACTGGTTGATTAATTGCGTATTCCAGGAGAGAATAGAGCACTGGAAAAAAAACTTTTTTCAGCGTTCTTACAATTAGGTACGACAGGAGACACAAGACGTGAGTTATCCTGTCTCACTTTAGCATAGCATGAATCATTCTTTATCAGGTGTTTTACACTCAACTGACATCATTTTCTCTTGGTCCCGCTTGAATATAAACGAGTTCTTTGACGGTTGGATGAACTTAAGGACGTTCGCGCGAAAATTTTCTAACATTGGTTTTTTTCTGAAAATTTTACCATTGAAAGATGATGAGTTAGTGATGTCAGAATTGTAAAAAAGTGGGGGGGGTCACCGACTTCGTTTCGGAGAGAACATGCCCGGAAAAACACTTAAATCTGAGTAAATCGGGCTTCGTAAGCGAAGAACACCAAAGTGGCTGCAAGTATCAAAATATTGCAATCAGAGCTTTGAAAGGGAAGTGTTCTCTGCCAAATATGGTTTGAAATGGACCTATTAAGCGAATTTAGTCAACTGGTGAGGTTCCTCAAAGAACAAGTTCGCATTAGGCGACCATAGTTTCACGCGCCTTGCAGCCGCAAGGTGGCAAGGCCATCATCCCATGATCTTTGGACAGAATCTTTAAATTTTTTTAACTTCCCACATTGATTTTTTGTTTCATTCGTTTGTTCGACGTCTAGATAAAGATAAAATGAGCTCTTAGGTTCAGAGTTTCTAAAGTTTACGGTCAGAAGCACAGAAAGAAAAGAAAAGTTCTTTTCAGTTTTGTTCACAAGAGCAGATCCTTTGTGTGTGGTGTTCAGAGAATTTTTTTATTCGGATTACAAGGTTGGAATCCCCTACACCCAGTTACCATGGTACCTTAAGAAAAACAATCAATTAGAACTGCAATTGTTTGCAGGCTTTAGGATTTGAAACAGATTTTATTTACAATTATCTCCACTTTGTTCCAAAATTGAACAAAATAATAGAAAATTCAATGTGGGAAGTTAAAAAAATTTAAAGATTTCATGTCCAAGGTGACATGGAAATCCTGCCCTTGGCGGGCTGCAAGGCAGCGTGAAACGATGGTCGCCTAATGCGAACTCGTTCTTTGAGGAACCTCACCAGTTGACTAATCTCTTAATAGGTCCATTTCAAACCATCTTTGGCAGCAGAACACTTCCCTTTGCAAAGCTCTGATTGCAATTTTTGATACTTGCCGCCACTACTTTGGTGTTCTTCGCTTACGAAGCCCGAATTTACTCAGATTTAAGTGTTTTTCCGGGTCACGTGTTCCTCCCGAAACGAAGTCGGTGACCCCCCCCCACTTTTTTACAATTCTGACCTCGACTACTCATCATCTTTCATGGTAAAATTTCAGAAAAAAACCAATGTTAGAA
>JAHPZR010042616.1:5000-16325 GCA_019787425.1 Platygyra sinensis | reverse complement strand
GTAGAACGGGGTTCCACTGTACTAAAAAAAAAAAGATCCTTTCTGTAGAATCACAGGCTACCCAAGCTCAGTTATGATAATTTCACCTAACTTAGTATTCCGTGAATATGTTTGATTTCTTTCCAATAGTTTTATGTAATCGTATTTTCTATGTATTACAAAACAGTATTCTGTTCCGCTGGGAAAACCTAAAAATCCTGGAAATGTGCGTTGAAATTGTTCAAGTAATGTATGCCTGTTGTCTTTTGTTCGGTTACGAAAAACAATACAGTTTATTAGAAAGAAGTCACTGATAATGTTCTCCGGTAAGAAGTGTTCTATCAATGCATGTAATAATGTTTCTTCACACCTGCTCCAAGTGGAACTGAATGGTTTTCCAAGAAATATATGCTTCTCGACATTTCCAGGTTGACGCGTCGAGCATTATTCTGCTTCGTGCGCTTTCCCAGATGATCAGGATGGAAACATGTCAATCGCTTTCTACCCGGCCATCCATAGGTCAAGAGATATCTATGCCGTGGGCACACGGTCATTTCGTCTACCTGTTTTTGGCTGGGCGCGATAAAACCGCCACGGTTAAAAAGCACTTCAGCTTCGCCAATTTGCGTATATCCACTTTGCGGTTTTCCTCTTACACCGAGTGCGGACAGATGGTCAAATATATTATTCACACACGACTTCACCGGAACGGTAGTAATATCCTCTTTTCCCGGTGCAGGTCCACGATGTGAATCTTCGGAAAAAAAGGAGCAACTCATTTTGAAGATGCTATCGTTTTTCAACATCGACAGAAAAGTGATGAATATTTTCCAAAGCGTGTGTGAAAATTTTGTAATTAGGATGACTGACAGGTGAAATCCAAAAAGGTAAAGAAAACTTATTCATGTTTCGCTAATAAAGAGCCCCATAAAAATTAATATATCAAAATTTTTGTCAGATGAATTCAGCCGTCATTCTAATAGCCAAATTTATATCGAAAATTCCCCCAAAGACGTTTTTAACTTTTTGTTAATTTTCCCGAAGAATCTGGGAGACTGTAAAACTGGCTTTGTGCCATCGCGCAAATGTAAACAAAACAGAAACAGTTTTCAAGAAAGAATGCTGATGCTTGACGGATAGCCTTATTTTATAAATTTTCTTCTTTAATAAGAAGCCAAATTTTGTATTTTGTAATGTACCGAATTTCTCAGTGAGATTTATTTAAAGATGATTTCCAGTCCGAACTGCGCAGTCTCAGAACCCTAATGTTTATCGGGCGCACTCGATGGAATGCGAATCGATGTTATTCGTTAAGAACCACATACCTTATCTTTGAGACCTTTCAAAGTCCTTTTCCAACAGATTCATTGATTTTTACAGCTGTGAAGTTGTTTCATGAAGTGATATGAGCAAGAACGAAGTATTAAGCTTCGACCGGTTCGTATCCATAATGGCGGTTGCTTTTAAACTTTGAATTTACTTCATGTAAGTGGTTGCGAAATGGTTACATTTTGTGATATTTTACATGACGCAAAACAAGAAACCAAAACAAACCCTCGAGAGTGCGCAGTACGGACTGGAAATCAACTTTAAGTCTCGGTCATTTTAGAGTGCGTGACAAACTTTCCGTGACATGACCTTTCGCTCGATATTGGCGATAAAATTGACTCTTATCTCTCGCTAACAGCGTTTCTAATTTACCAGGTCCCAAACTTCGGTTTTTTTACATGTATAGTAAGGGTAATAATGAGTACAAAGAAGTATTTCATTTCCTCATAAACCGCCGCCTTTTTGAGAAAACGATTTTTGAAAAAGTGGTTCATCAAGCAAATAATATTTCAAAATTTTTCCATGTGCAAATTATTTTGCCTTTGAGACATTGATAAATGGTTGGAAGTAGCCGTTGATGACCTAGAATGATAGCAGGTCTATCGAAATAATAGTATCCTAAAGTTGGAAGTATTTGCAGCGCTAGAAAAAATTTTACGCGTTGCCGAAGTTAAGCATCTAAATTACACGTATTTTCAGTTCCGGTCGGCTGGTTTTTAGGGGGGGTGGTCTGATCTCGGAAACTAAAAGCTGATGAAGTTTACGAATACTGCCATTCATCCTGTCTCAATGAAGGTTGAAAACAGCCGAAAGATGAAAGGAATCGGTTGACCTCGATCCGTGGCCTCTGCCCGGTTTTCTCAGACAATGGCACTTAAAAGTTTATTTGTAGAATAGTTCCATGAATTACTCTTTAATCTTACTGTACACAAACATCACTCTACAGTAATATGTTCATTCTCTGTGATCTTGTTCCTCTGGCCGGAAGGATCTAGATGGCTCAGAAATACATCACCTCCTGGCCAGAGGGTCAGGCTGTATATAAGGCAACTGGGCTGAATTTATTCACAGTTTGATAAACAGAACACTTCTGTACACCACTTTTAAGACCAGAAGCAGAATAAAATAATGAGTCACTATTCAACAAAGACAGCTGAGTCTTGGATATTTGCAAAGAAAATACTACAGGCTAGTTGTAATTAATGGCTCATGTTGTAATTAATTTGGTGCACCTACTCGATTAGTTTCATACTCTACAATGTAGCAACATATTATTAAACCTACTTGAATAAGTAGTTATGTTATCAGGAATGGTTGCCCCCTAGACACCACGGTCTACAGAAAGCCGACGGACAAAGGGCTTTTGCTACACTACCACAGTCATGTTGACGCCAGATACAAACGGTCAATGCTGAACACTATGCTTAACCGTGCTTTTCAACTCTCGTCTACGTGGAAGTTTTTTCATGAGGAATGTGAACGCCTTAAAGAGATCTTTTCCCGTCTGCGCTATCATGACGAGCTTTTGCAGTGAACCATTCGCAGATTCATTGAATCAAAAGTGTCTGACGATTCACATACCCGATTGGCTGATAAAAGAGAAGCCCCAGTCAGAATCGTGTCACCCTACAAGGACCAGAAATCTGCAAACGTAGTGCGTAAACAGCTGGCTGACCTCAGTCGGAAGATCAACGTGGATATTAGCTCAGTTTACACAAGTAGAAAGATCAAGGATGAAATTAAGTTCAGGGAAGACAAGCCGCCTCTTGTGAGTCAACAATGCGTGGTGTATTCATTTCAGTGTGGTCTGTGTGATGCAGGCTATGTCGGCTACACGTGCCGACACCTACACCAACCAATTGAAGAACACAAAGGATCGGCAATCGGAAACCACCTCAGAGAGCAACACGATGTGGAACCAGAAGACATCGCACAGAATTTCCGGATCTTAAGAAAGTGTCAGAACAAATTTGATTTTTGAAATGTTTTTTTTTTATCAAAGAACCGTGAAAACGACACTAAACAAACAGTGCGATTCAATTCGCGCCAAACTATTTGTTTAGAGCATTTTATCCTTTTCCATTGCATGTTTTTTCATTTTTTTACATATTGTATCATATTTTAGTGCTCGCCACATTTTTATCGATTTTAACTTGTTTCAACATATTTATGCTAATTTAGAAAATTTTAGTCACTTGAAAATGACCTCGGAGAGGTCAAAACGTCGTGACTTTTTAGCGTTAGTTTTTATTTCTAAACCTACTTTCCCTTCTTTTTCTATTTTTGTTAAATAATATCCACGGTTAAATCAATTTAACTTTATGTACTTAAAGTTTAATAAAATTGAATTGAATAGAGAGACTGCATAGTGTCCCTACTTATGCTTTGTATACAAAAAAGTATCAGTACTAATCTACTGAAACAACCCCGGGTAAATGTAGGGGGAAATAAATGCTGGGACAAGGTACCGGTCAAAAGTGCGTGTTTAAATAGTGGACTTGTCTTTTCAACTAAAATTTTTGTCCACTGTCCAAATAATAAATTTACTGATGGTTTCTATCTTGGGATATTCAGAAATCATCCTCCCTGATATAAGCTTATATAACATTCATCGTAGATGGACTCATACATTTCTTTGTCATGAAACAAAGAATCTTGTAAACTGCATGATGATTATATCTTTCACTGTCAAAGCATGGCTTTGGGATGGACTACTACTACAGGGGAATTTTTCACTTGTCTTGCACTAATATCATCAGTATGACAATGTAAGAGAAAAGGTGTCACTTACATTGTCTGAGACTACTGGAATGATGGTTCAACTGTGTTGGTGGGAGATAATTAGTCAGCTACATCATATTAGGACCATGACGGCTATAAGCTATGTAATATTACTGTAACTTTATTTGTACCATATATAATTTAATCAGCTGTGTTTTTTAGCAATATTTATTATGTTCATAAGTGCAATATTCAAACTATTCAATCTGATTAATTCCAGAGTAATTGTGGTTTAACACTTTCAGTTGTTATTTTGTAAGCCTCTTTATAGAATTGACTTATCTTTTGAGGGATAACTTAATATATAGGAGGTAAATAGACTAGAAATGTTGCAAAGAGAGTGGCTTTGCAAGGATGTCAGGTCATCCTTTAGGCAGCATGTTTTGGTTGAATTAAGTCTGAAACCTATTCTGTTTTGGTATAAAACACCATTCACATATAATTTGTGTTTATTCATGCAATTATTTTATAAACAGACATACATGTAGTCTCAGTTTTAATGCTAAGGAACAGCATCCATCTCGTAAAAGTTTCCATGAGAAATTTATGGGTGCGTTCGTTTGGGATCAATCCGGAATAAGAATAATTGGAATAGTGCGAGTAAGCGTTTGTTTGGGAGCTATTCTCATTCCGGAATACCTGGATTCCCATTCCTGCTATTCTGCTCCCAGAAGCAGAATAGCCGGAATATATTCCGGGATATATTCTTATTCCGGAATATCCCAAACGAACGCGCCCTTATTAATTTCTTTTGCTTAGATATAAGCACTAAAATCTGATAATCTTCATATGTTACTCGTCATTATTATAACCTGTTTTAGGACTTAAAGAGTGGTGTACAGAAGTGTTCTATTTATCAAACTGTGAATGAAGTTTAAGCCTGCCTTGACAGTTGTACAAAAGCTGTAATTCTGGCCTGTAGTATTTAATAGGTAAATTTTCTGAGCCATCAATTTTAAGATCCTGACTGGCCACAGAGCCAAGATCCAAGAGCACTGAAAATATTACTGTGGAGCAATTCTAGTGTAGTGTAAGACTGACAAGCAATGTATTGAACCATATTGGACAAATTAGAAATAAAAACGGCTGTGCATGGAGTTATGTCCAATTCCGGTCAGTATAAAACACTAGGGAACTTAAGCAAACCACGACGGCAACGGCAACGGGAACGTCGCTAAACAAAAGGTTTAATGAGGAGAACAATAGCTGTGCACGTGCGTTTTAAATCTTTGTACATTTCGTTGCCGTTCTCTGCCAAACAACAACGTGAAATGACCAAGTTTCGCGTATTTTGGAGAACTTAGGCCACAACGGCAAATATTTCTGATTTCGTTATGGAATTGATCGCTGACGTTACATATTTAGTTTGAGCACGTTTTTAGACAAATTTGCGCTCTGAACAGGTTCAGTTACCTACGAAATTCGAGAGTAAAATTTAAATCCATTTTTTGCTAGGCGTCGTCTCTGGCGTCGCCGTCGTCAGTGCTTAAGTTCCCTATTGACTACGGACTACGGACTGGGTATAAAACACGGACTCAGGTATAAAACGCGGACTAAGCATTACGGACTGGGTATAAAACACGGACTGGGTATAAAACGTGGACCGAGCATTACGGACTCGGTATAAAACACGAAGAAAGGTTCTACATTGAATAAATTCTCGCACGAACGTTTTCATAAATAGAAGCTATCTGTATAAATTATAGAAGTCTCATTTCCCGAAAGTGCCCGCTCATACAGCGCCGCATACAGGTTTAAACCATGCTCGATTGCCGAAACCATAGTTAGACCCCCTCCACTAACTATGCCGAAACTGAGAAATAGAAAACACTGAAAGTCACAAAATTGACGAGCTGTATGAATTTTCGAATGATTCAAGCCATGATTAAATGTTTTGAAAGATCAACAGTCGAGAGAATTGACGAGAATTCGAACGGCATGTCCTGCTGTTCATTTATACGATCATGTATTAAATAAATACACATAAATACGGCCACGGCGAAATGAGGAACAAAAAGTTGACAAATAGAAGAAACGACATAACACAAGGATGGCAGTTCTGCACGCTTAATATCGCCTTGGAAAAGGAAGGGGACAATGTACCGGCCAAAGAGACAATGTAACGAAAGTTTGAATTCGGGGATCCACCAAATCAAGAGCTCAATAAAAAAAATCGTTCTCAAGGAAAGACTTTTTGAAAACTCTAGTGCCTAAGTCGAAGACGTCTACAATGTTGCGTACAATTTACGATTTATGACTACCAGACGGAAAGAGACCGAAAGAGATACACAGTATTCACTGCTTTACTCTGGTTTATACCCTTTACACATTATCCTTAAAATGTCAGGTAAATGAAAAGTACTTATCTTGATGATCAACATAACATATCACAGGAAAAAATAACGGATTCCCATTTTTGGATATTTTAGGGTATTTGAAGAACACCCACAAAAATCCCAAATTTGGAAGAGTGAGACAAGTCCCAATCAGGGAACTTGGTCGGGAATTCCCTGGTTGGGACTTGTCTCACTTTGCCACATTTGGGATTTTTTTATGGGTATTCTTTAAATACCCTAAAATGATATCCAAAAATGGGAATCCGTTATTTTTCTCTTGTGATATACGTAGCTTTACCACAGTCTGTGACCGGTATAGTCCGCCATATTGGAATAGCCGACAATTTCCGAAGGCTGCTCAAGTCAATCGATAATTTCTTATAGTGGATTCGGCGCTGTTCGGACAAGTGTGGACGTTGTTCGTACAATTTTTTCACTGTTCGTACAAACTTGACGTTGTTCGTACAAAGTGTGAACATTATTCGTACAAAGTTGTCGTCGTTCTTTGCCCAAAGTTGACGTTGTTTTGCAATATGTGGTCGTTGTTTTGCACAAAGTTGACGTTGTTTGCACACAGTTTTGTACAAAGAAAGAAGAAAGTTGGCAAGTTAATATTGATATAAAAACCGCTTAATACCAAGAAACTGATGCAGATGATTTCACTCACATTACGTGATGAGTATTCAGCGGTGAGCGTGTGTGTTCTGAATGTTGGAAGCTATGATAATTACATGTTAATTAATTCCTATTTGGCTTTTGGCTTTTGCTATGACAACCTTATTGCAATTAGGTGTATTCTTGCGACTATGTGCTAGGGTTTTGCTTCTCAATAACCTCTCGAGTGTGTGTGAGTTACGTTTATGCCTTTTTTTTTTATTATATTTCCCTTGGCTGTATGCATGTTTTTTCCACTTTGCAACGTATTTTGTAATTCAATAAAAACTTTGGGAAAATAATTACGGTCGTCACGCAACGCTTCCGTGACGACTATGAAAACTTGGTACATTTTCATCAGGGACGGACATCTCTTAAGATGTAGTTTCAACTACATTTATTCTCATTGACACTATGCACCTAAACAACTTTTCTAAGAGGCATACCTTGGTCGATCGTTACGCGAGCAAAACTGCGTAGGTGAGGATCACAGTGACCATCCACAGTCTCTCTAAAAAGCGGTCCACTCGACTTCGGGACCAAAAATAATTTTCCCTCATTTTTTGTCAGTGAAAAGGGTTTGGTTCATATATATAAAAAAGCAATTTATTACTTTCCAGTTTCTTATTTTTGCTTTGCTACGAGCCAAAATTGAATTTTGGCCGAAATGAGGTTGCCGACCGCGATCAGAAAGGTAAAATTCACCGATTTTGTGAAGCGTGCTACGTCCCCTAAAATGCAGCTCGTAGAATTTCAATTTCGTAGAAATTCTAAGGTACATTCATTTCTTTGACTATTGAAATATGGAAACTTTTCGGAAAATTCTAGGCTTACCAGAGGGGCAGGAAGACACCCTACTCCGAGGACTTTGTTCACCTACTAAAATTTAGCCAAGTTTGAGGAAAAAAAATCAAAAGTTAGGTCTCAAATGAAGGCTAAAAAGCACATCACAGTAAATTTCTTACCTTAATGAACCGTTCCATATAAAGTTCAAACCGTTGGGCATCTCTTTGGATTGCACGCGACAACAGATTAAAATCTGCCACAATCAGTGTATTTACACAACTATCGCTCGTGTCAAAGTTCATTTGCATAACCCTTGCACTCGGCGAAAATACGTCTTCTGCCGTTCAGGTTCGTTTGTTAGCCTTCTAAGTAGTGGCAAAAAGCTTCCTTTAGTACTTGGTAAAGAGGGAGATCCAGTTTTGAGGTGCAGGTTGCGTTAAAGTTGATCAATTCTTGCGAGATACTCCAAAAGTAAATAATGGCTGTCACTTATTAACCGTAGCCATCGTCCTGATAAGCTCCTTTAGTACATTCTCCGGCAGATCGACGGAACTCTAGGAGACGATGAAAGTAGTAAGTTTTCATTTACCGTTTTTATGACAACTGAATCCTCTACTACTACTACTACTACTACTACTACTACTACTACTACTACTACTACTACTACTACTACTACTACTACTACTACTACTACTACTACTACTACTACTACTACTACTACTACTGCTACTGCTACTGCTACTGCTACTGCTACTGCTACTGCTACTGCTACTGCTACTGCTACTGCTACTGCTACTGCTACTGCTACTGCTACTGCTACTGCTACTGCTACTGCTACTGCTACTGCTACTGCTACTGCTACTGCTACTGCTACTGCTACTGCTACTGCTACTGCTACTGCTACTGCTACTGCTACTGCTACTGCTACTGCTACTGCTACTGCTACTGCTACTGCTACTGCTAGCCTAATGACTACTAGGAACTTGAGGATTATATGTGCCACAATGTTGAAAAACAACAACAGCGAAAACTTGCCAGTTGATCTCTGAGAGGTGAGTTCGTCAAGTGAACCTGAATGTTTTGCGATGAATGGTCTTTACTTCTGTTGCATGCTTGACGGATGTTTGTATTTTAGTATCAGCGCTTATGTAGCACTTAAACTGAACGTAGGGATCCGTTGATGCCACGAATGTTACACTAGCCTTTGTCACAATGTCACACAATGTTGAAAACAACAACAGCGAAGCAACAGCGAAAACTTGCCGGTTGATCTCTGAGAGGTGAGTTCGTCAAGTGAACCTGAATGAACACGACAGGCTTTTATGGAACCATGTTTTGCGATGAATGGTCTTTACTTCTGTTGCATGCTTGACGGATGCTTGTATTTTAGTATCAGCGCTTATGTAGCACTTAAACTGAACGTCGGGATCCGTTGATGCCACGAATGTTACACTAGCCTTTGTCACAATGTCAAACAAGTTGTAACGTGACCATATTACCAGCTATAGAGGATACCCTGCCCTGCGCGCGCTGATCAATAGATTTATTTGTCAAGAAAAAAAAAAAAAAACTCGTTTCATTTCAATACTGAAATTGAAAAGCCCATCCATTGATTTAATTTTTGGACTAGTGTAATCCTGTCAGTATGAACGAACGACGACAATCATTACACCTTTTCAACTTTTCCCTACTTGTCCTCAAAAAAATATAAGGAGTTGCTGGAAGTTGATATGCAACTGAAATTCATTTTTTTCTTTCCCGTTATCAGCCGTTCGACCAATGAATAAAATGAAGAAAATCAAAAGATAGGGCCAAGAAACTCAGCAGATGCTGAGAGAGCGATTTCTGGCTTTGTGGCTTATAGGACTACTACCCTATCCTTTTTTTCCTGAAGGATCCAGCATTGTTGGCCGTAGTCCAGTCCCTGAAGTCTCCCTTCTTCCCGCCCCTTATAGGGGCTGAACCCGGGCGAACGAAGCGAGAGTCCAGGATAACTTGCATGCGTATGTTCAAAACGAACCAATCAAAAATTACTAGGTCCCAACCACGATGCTTGAGTCAATGTGTCGCGCTATGCCTTTTTCAGCTCGAGCTCTGAAAAAAGTTTTTCTTTGACGCTGATATTGTGGTAAACTTATCGACAACGAGTACCCGTCATTACTCTTTTCCCAAACATTTTTTTCGTATTGTTTCTACATGTTGAGAGAGTTTGCAAGAGTTGTTTCAAAGGAAAGTCTGACGCCTACAAGTAGGTCATTTGCATAATGCAGCGCGTGCACTTTCAATTTCAATTGTCAACAAATCTCAGTAAAAGATTTCCCTCGTTATCTTTGATATAGTGGTAAAAACAAATCAAATGTGGTTTAGCGTAGCAATGGTGAAATTCCAGTGATTTGGGATTAATTAATTGGCATGTTTTTAACAAATCTGAATGCAGAAATTATTGCTTGCATGTTACTAATCAGAAATTCGCGCCACAAGCCAAATCTGTACTTCCAAATATGGTTTTCCCCCCGATTTGGGGGAAAAGATGGCGGCGTTCTGAGCATGCGCATGCAAGTTATCCTGGGCTCTCGTTTCGCCCACCCGGGTTCAGCCCCTACAAGGGGCAGGAAGAAAGGAGAGTTCAGGGACTGGACTATGTTGGCCATAAAACTAGTTTGTCTTTGATGGGTCATGCACTCTTACCAGTACGAGACTCATGCAAGGAAGGGTGTAGGCCTCGAACAAAATTATCGTAAACTACGGTTGGCATTATATAAAGGTGTTATTTAACAAATTGACGTCAGCTTTTCATGCGTTTTTCTTGTTATTGATCACTGAACTACTTTGACAATATTATGAGGAAATTCATTCCCGGACCAATAACAGGACAGACGCATTAAAAACTGACATCAAATTGCTCTCGCTCCTTGACGTGTCGCACAAATTAAAATTTCATGTGTCTCTTCGCTTATTGACAACGAAAATTAGCCAATGAGTGCGATATGATTTCTGCACTTATCGTTAAAATATATATCGCATCCAGACCATCTGGCATAGAAATTCTTAACCTCAAAGTCATTCTCATCCTAACGATGTCTGTAAAAATCATAATAGCCCAAGGAAAAACACATCTTTGATATTTCGTGAGCATTATCATAGTTGAATTAAATGTAGTGTTAATACAGACTTATATGCACAACAAACACTAGACAGGACTGTTTGCCCTAACAGCAATCAATCAAAAAAAGCAATTGAATCCTTTCGCCTGTAGTTCAGCGCACACCACATCCCGTATTTTTTTCAACAGAAATTTAAAGCCTTGGTAACAGTTACACCGTTAATTGTCGAAGCTGCACTGATGATAACGAGCACTAATTCAATTTCAGTATAGCATGAGCATTATTTCACCTGTCCAAATTTGTTGGAAATTTCAAAATGATGTCACGTTTCCTTGAGCGTCGTGACATTGAATCCC
>JAHPZR010042616.1:0-2500 GCA_019787425.1 Platygyra sinensis | reverse complement strand
GGTTAATAAGTGACAGCCATTATTTACTTTTGGAGTATCTCGCAAGAATTGATCAACTTTAACGCAACCTGCACCTCAAAACTGGATCTCCCTCTTTACCAAGTACTAAAGGAAGCTTTTTGCCACTACTTAGAAGGCTAACAAACGAACCTGAACGGCAGAAGACGTATTTTCGCCGAGTGCAAGGGTTATGCAAATGAACTTTGACACGAGCGATAGTTGTGTAAATACACTGATTGTGGCAGATTTTAATCTGTTGTCGCGTGCAATCCAAAGAGATGCCCAACGGTTTGAACTTTATATGGAACGGTTCATTAAGGTAAGAAATTTACTGTGATGTGCTTTTTAGCCTTCATTTGAGACCTAACTTTTGATTTTTTTTCCTCAAACTTGGCTAAATTTTAGTAGGTGAACAAAGTCCTCGGAGTAGGGTGTCTTCCTGCCCCTCTGGTAAGCCTAGAATTTTCCGAAAAGTTTCCATATTTCAATAGTCAAAGAAATGAATGTACCTTAGAATTTCTACGAAATTGAAATTCTACGAGCTGCATTTTAGGGGACGTAGCACGCTTCACAAAATCGGTGAATTTTACCTTTCTGATCGCGGTCGGCAACCTCATTTCGGCCAAAATTCAATTTTGGCTCGTAGCAAAGCAAAAATAAGAAACTGGAAAGTAATAAATTGCTTTTTTATATATATGAACCAAACCCTTTTCACTGACAAAAAATGAGGGAAAATTATTTTTGGTCCCGAAGTCGAGTGGACCGCTTTTTAGAGAGACTGTGGATGGTCACTGTGATCCTCACCTACGCAGTTTTGCTCGCGTAACGATCGACCAAGGTATGCCTCTTAGAAAAGTTGTTTAGGTGCATAGTGTCAATGAGAATAAATGTAGTTGAAACTACATCTTAAGAGATGTCCGTCCCTGATGAAAATGTACCAAGTTTTCATAGTCGTCACGGAAGCGTTGCGTGACGACCGTAATTATTTTCCCAAAGTTTTTATTGAATTACAAAATACGTTGCAAAGTGGAAAAAACATGCATACAGCCAAGGGAAATATAATAAAAAAAAAAAGGCATAAACGTAACTCACACACACTCGAGAGGTTATTGAGAAGCAAAACCCTAGCACATAGTCGCAAGAATACACCTAATTGCAATAAGGTTGTCATAGCAAAAGCCAAAAGCCAAATAGGAATTAATTAACATGTAATTATCATAGCTTCCAACATTCAGAACACACACGCTCACCGCTGAATACTCATCACGTAATGTGAGTGAAATCATCTGCATCAGTTTCTTGGTATTAAGCGGTTTTTATATCAATATTAACTTGCCAACTTTCTTCTTTCTTTGTACAAAACTGTGTGCAAACAACGTCAACTTTGTGCAAAACAACGACCACATATTGCAAAACAACGTCAACTTTGGGCAAAGAACGACGACAACTTTGTACGAATAATGTTCACACTTTGTACGAACAACGTCAAGTTTGTACGAACAGTGAAAAAATTGTACGAACAACGTCCACACTTGTCCGAACAGCGCCGAATCCACTATAAGAAATTATCGATTGACTTGAGCAGCCTTCGGAAATTGTCGGCTATTCCAATATGGCGGACTATACCGAGTCACAGACTGTGGTAAAGCTACGTATATCACAAGAGAAAAATAACGGATTCCCATTTTTGGATATCATTTTAGGGTATTTAAAGAATACCCATAAAAAAATCCCAAATGTGGCAAAGTGAGACAAGTCCCAACCAGGGAATTCCCGACCAAGTTCCCTGATTGGGACTTGTCTCACTCTTCCAAATTTGGGATTTTTGTGGGTGTTCTTCAAATACCCTAAAATATCCAAAAATGGGAATCCGTTATTTTTTCCTGTGATATGTTATGTTGATCATCAAGATAAGTACTTTTCATTTACCTGACATTTTAAGGATAATGTGTAAAGGGTATAAACCAGAGTAAAGCAGTGAATACTGTGTATCTCTTTCGGTCTCTTTCCGTCTGGTAGTCATAAATCGTAAATTGTACGCAACATTGTAGACGTCTTCGACTTAGGCACTAGAGTTTTCAAAAAGTCTTTCCTTGAGAACGATTTTTTTTATTGAGCTCTTGATTGGTGGATCCCCGAATTCAAACTTTCGTTACATTGTCTCTTTGGCCGGTACATTGTCCCCTTCCTTTTCCAAGGCGATATTAAGCGTGCAGAACTGCCATCCTTGTGTTATGTCGTTTCTTCTATTTGTCAACTTTTTGTTCCTCATTTCGCCGTGGCCGTATTTATGTGTATTTATTTAATACATGATCGTATAAATGAACAGCAGGACATGCCGTTCGAATTCTCGTCAATTCTCTCGACTGTTGATCTTTCAAAACATTTAATCATGGCTTGAATCATTCGAAAATTCATACAGCTCGTCAATTTTGTGACTTTCAGTGTTTTCTATTTCTCAGTTTCGGCATAGTTAGTGGAGGGGGTCTAACTATGGTTT
>JAHPZR010042615.1:0-25000 GCA_019787425.1 Platygyra sinensis | reverse complement strand
GAGGTAATGTGATCCGCTAAGGCTGATGTTTGACAACTCTTCGTGAGTGCTTTAAAATGTTCAGTTTTTCTGTCGTGTAAACGACGCTTCGTTTTACCTATGTAAAAGTCATCACAGTCCCAGCAGCTAGCCTTGTAAACAACCTTAGACTTGAGAGAGCGGTTAAGCCTGTCCTTGTAGGGGAATAAAGACTTAATGCGGTGAGTGTTACGAAAAATTATTTTTAGGTTAATACAACCATAGAACTTGTAGATACAAGATTTAAAGGAGAACGGAAGGTGAAAAACGAAGTTATTTTTACATATTTGCAACCAAGCAAATAATTTTTATTGAGCAAAAATTGCAGTATTTGCCCGTATTTGTCCTTTCTTAACGCGTTCTGGCTGCAAAATAGCTCCTGATATTCACACGATGTAGGCCGCCATTTTGGCCGCCATGTTGAAGGCTGGGCTGCATAGCATGACGTCATTGCGCTCACTTGCCTTTGCCCAAGATATAATCCTCTTGCTCGTAAGTGCCCGGGGAAAATGGCTCCCTCCATAGCCGTAGACTATTCCAATAGATCCCCTAGCGAGTCTAAATTAAAAGAGGAATTAGTTTTCATCGCCTTCCGTTAAAAGGTAAAGGTCTTTAAATAAGCAAATCGCTTGCTCATATAAAGAGAGAAAAATTGCCTCAAATGAAGCACTGTCACGTCTGTTTCGAACACTTTGAGCCCACGTGTTTTGAAAGTGAGTACCGACTAGATATTTTCCCAAGCAATTTGAGCAGACGTCGATTAAACGAGGATTCCGTTCCAACTTTGTTTCAACACACAAAAGTTAAGCCTAAGGCCGTCCAGCGAGCACCGAAGAAATAGAGCTCTACACGAAGAGGTAACTGATATAACCTGATATGACCTTCTGGCCGTGAGTTACTTTTCTGGCGTGCAAGCTTTACACTGTAAACAAATTATCTTTCGTTCACAAATTCGTATTTGTTAGTTTAGGCCCTCAATCACATATTGGATGCCTGCGATAGTAATTCGCAAGAGTTAGAGCAATCCAGAGCGAAAGTCGCACTTGTAATTCATTGCCGTGACAATTTGCTTTCACCCCGCTGATCGTGGTGTAGCTACACAGAGATGTCAGTCGCTTCTGTTTATTAACTTCATTTCGCAGAACCTACAAGAAATTTAAGCAATGAACGTCTGTGTAAAATGCAATTGACTGAGTTCTATGAACGCGGAGAAATTCTTTCACTAAGTCTAAAGTTACTAAAAAGATTCGTTCTTGTAGTTGGCCGCTACTAATAAATCGTTCAAAAATGTTTATAAGTTGCATTATTGATAAGGCTAATCAGTTTTACACGATGAGAATTAAACGTGTTAAAATCCTTTGCAAAATTTGTGAAATGCTGGGTACCTGCGGCTAATTCATGTAACCCACATCATCCCAGAAAAAAAAGAAAAGATTTACAATGTTATAGATGTGTTACGTACACGTTGCAAGTTCCCGTAGCGCTCGTATGCCACGCCTAATTGTAATAAGGTTGTCATAGGAAAAAGCCAAAAGCCAAATAGGAATTAGGCCCTGTTTGCAAGGAGGCAGGGTAGCCCTACTGCCAGGGTAACCCTAGCAAGAGGGTTAAAAGATAACCCGGGCTTTAATACAAGCATAATTAACAGATAGGGTACCCTACTGCCCGAGACAACTTTACGCTTGTTACGCTTCGGTAACCTTGCAAGTAACGCACGAACAGATAACAAAACTAGAAAATAATTTAATTCCAAAGCAAAAATACCACAAATTGTGAAAGAACTTGACGTTTTCTGGGTCGCAATTTGCTGATTTTGTCGGGATTGTGATCATGTTTTCCTCTTTGGAGTCAAAATAGAGTTGTCCCGGGTAGGCCAGTTGTTCCTAGCAGAGCATTTTGCAAGGCGCAAGGGTTACCCCAGCGTCCGGTTAACCCTAGCAGTCAGCTAGGGTTACCCTAGCGCTATAGGGTAACCCTAACTGCCTTATAAATGCGTCGTTGAAAAGAGGAAGAAATGTGCGAGTGCCAGGGTAACCTTCTTGCTAGGGTAACCCTAGCACTAGGGTTACCCTACCTGCTTGTAAACAGGGCCTTAATTAGGAAGTAATTCTCATAGCCTTCGACATTAAAACAACACGCTTATAACTGAATATTAATCACGTAATATAAGTGAAATCATTTGCCTCAGTTTCTTGGTGTCATATTCTAATGCAATACGAGGCTGATTCATCTAGCGAACATCAAACGTGTTCGAATAACAAACGTACACCGGATAAACACTAAAGAAACAATGGCTCCATTTTTTTCAATAATTACTGTACTAAAGGGTAAAGCCATGCAGTTTATCATGTTGCTGAATTGGAAGAGATTATATATATTGCAGGAACTTTGGTCAGATACCTTCCACCTTACAAGTCAGATTTTAATCCAAGACCAAAGTTATCACCAGGCCAAAGACTTCATTCGCGAAAATGAAGTTGCTTTCCGTTGCTGTCTTCAGTCCGATGCGTTTATCTTGCACTCTTTTACCAAAAATTTCACCGGAAAACTGCCAAGGGGATTTCAGAAACTTTGGCTATGAGTGACGATTCTACTGAAGTAATAATTTTGAACCTTTTCGTTACATACATCGTGTTTCTTGTGAGGAATCTTACAGCGCGGAATTTCAGATTATCTCTTGTTATTGTGACTGACTTCTTAAATAATTGTCAAATTACTTAAATACAGTGAATGCGAATCACATGGCTGATTAATTCCTTTTTGGCTTTTTGCTTTCTTCTTTTTTCTTTTTTCCTGTGACCACGTCATTGGAATTAGGAATATACCACAACTATTAAACCTAGTGCGCCGCGCGCGCCCGCCTGCTCCGCTTGTAAATTGGGTTTATCTACCCAATATGCTGAAGCAGTCGGTACTACAAATAAATCGTTAAACCAGCTAGCGACCTTTAAAGACCCGTGACCGTAAATCTGTCGAGTATCGGCAGAACTTGTAAGAACTTGTAAGCCTTACCTTCCAGAACTGTTTGATTTCCACTCCAGTATTTGTTATAGGATATTGCTTAAACGCCTCGACAATATCCAACCAACTTCTGTACATATGCTTCAGGTTTATGTCGCGAAACTCAATGGTGGTCTCGAAGAAATAGAGTAACCCCATTGCTGCCTACAGTCAGGCCTGAACGTACAAATTGTCTGTTTCAATTCTGGGAGGGACCAGTATATTTTAACTGGGAGGGTGGCGGTGACAGCTGGAGGGAGGACTGGAAGCTAGGCAATTGGTTTTAATTGACTGGTTTGAGGAAGAGTGAACTTTCTTTTCCTCGAATTGCAATGATTCTCGGGAAACATTGAGATTCCAAAACATCCATACCCGCAGAGAAAACAGCTTGTCAGTACACGTCCCAACTCAAGCACGTTTTCTAATCATGGAAGAGAACGTGACATCTTTCATGGCTTAAAACAATTGCAACGTTTATCCAGCACGTGATCAGGTAACGTCCCAGATCAAGCACGTTTTCTAATCATGCAGACCGTGCCATCTGTCATGGTTTAAAATTAGTTCAAAGTTCGTCTAGCACGTAATCAGACGTCTAACTGTGCAAATTAAAAAATAACCACAGCAACAAACCGGTGAGGGTGCCTGAACTTAAGGCGGGGATCCACATGAAAGCCGTATTTTGGCTGGGTAATATGTTTTTAATGCAAATATCTCGTTTACATTTCAAGCAATCAAGAATCTCTATGCTCATTTCACATATCTATGTTTTGGGTCGTTTTGTAAATTTTTTGGTGATTTTTAGGTATATTTGGAGATAAATAGTTCTTCTCAAAGGATCAGTAAAATTTATAGAAATAGGAAATTTTGAAGATTTGGTGTTGTTTTAAAATTAGAGTTTGAAGTTAAAAATTGGTAGATACACTCTATAGACGGCACACTGATCCCAACGGCGGATATGACCAAAATTAAATAAAACGGAATTAAGGACTAGATTAATATTTTAAATAAAATTGTCCTATATTTCGGTTTGCGATACAAACCTTCCTCAGCCCCTGAGGAAGGCGTAAGCACCGGTATAATATAAGCGGGAATAGAAGTCAGTCCCAGTCTCCTCCTTCCGTCCGCTTTTTGCCTCCCCCTCTCCTCCCCCCTCAGAGCATCAGAGCAATAGGTAACTTGAAAGTTAGTTTTTCAAGGTGAGAGTAAAATGTATAGAAAACAATAATACAAGGCTGATGCAACGTAGAAAGCTTAAATGAGCAACGGCATGGTAGAGTCCAATTTGTGTTTCTTTTTCTTTTGGTGTGGGTATGAAATTGAGCTCAAACACCGCCGCACGTTTTTGTTGTCGTTGTTTTATCATTATTATTATTTGACGGTTTCCAGTGACAGCCCGTCAGTAAAAATATCAAAGGAAACGACCAAGCTCAATCCCTGATTGGAAATTAGGTCATGGCCCGGGAGGGGGGGGGAAGGGTGGTGTACTCCCTTGTATGGGCTATATAGGTATGTGCAACCCCAAAAGGTTAGGGTTTTTTAACCGTTTTGGTCATAAATAGGGCATCAAATTTAGCTGATTTTGGCCATTTTGGTCATAAATAGGGTAATGTTTTTTGTAGTCTAAACCGCTACGGCAAAATTCTAAGACTTCTGTACAAGCTCATTGAAGCTCATTCTTATAGCTCTCAAGCAAATCCAGGCTTACATCCCAAATTTTAAAAATCTGAACGACTCGCCCTCAAAACACTTTGGCGTCTCAGTCTCGCATTCTAAAAATTCAAAATGTCTCGGGCTCGCAAAGAAAAACGCTCACGGTCTCTTAGGCTCTATTGCCGCCGCCGCTCTCTCTCGTGCGGTCAGTGTTTGTTAGGGGCCGGGAGCGCGCGAGCGCGCGTTCTTTTCCCGAACAACCGCTGGAAATCGAGACTAATGGTCTCGCCGTCTCGCATTTACCATTCACAACTCCTACTTCTGAAATGGATCTCGCGGTAAGTGAAATATGGTATGGGCAAACCAAGCATTCTGTTCCAATATGTGCTTGGCCAAACAAACTTGGTAACTCTTTATTCAGAACGTTTAATTATCAACCTCCCAGTATTCAAAAGTATCTTTACTGAGCGCACATCGCGAAACGTTCTCAGTTGTTCTCAACAAAATGACTGCTCTAAACCGCTATGGCTAAACAGCATAAACGGGTAGGCGTAGCTAAACCAATGCGAAAGTTCGTAGCATCAGCAAGGACATGAATAAAGAAAAATGAGAACTTTTGCATATCCGCGAAGAGAAGTTCATTGACAAAGATGCCGGTTCACCTTCACATCAAGTAGTTATGGAATGTTATTTTGTTAGAACAAACGAAAGAAGGTCTGTCAAATGAAACTCGTTCAATGCAGTGTCAATAATTTTCAAAGTCGACTCTTGCCCCCCTTGTCTTTTCACTAAGAATCTCAAGGTAAAACTTTACAACTGTCTGCGGGAGTTTGAATTTATTGCGGTGCACGTGTTTTAAATGCACAAGATGCCTGACTGACATTCCCAGTTGTGTCAGCTTTTCATGGAGCCAAAGCCCAGGTATCTGGGAGACACCTTGCTTGATTTTAATTTGTTTGTTTGCCAAGATAGGCACGCAAACCGTGCTTGCACTATTAGATGACAACATTGGGATTGCAGTTTATTAGATTATCCAGAGTGATTACTTTGACAGTTCAACAGACACTTGAAAACTGGCGATGTCTACCATATTATTGTCTCCATATTATCAATCTCAAGCTAAGTGAGTATCGAAGCATCGAGAAAAGAACAATTTTTCCTTCTTATCAGCAACCAGAACACGTGAGCCCGGTTAGCTCAGTCGGTAGAGCATCAGACTTTTAATTTGAGGGTCATGGGTTCAAGTCCCATATCGGGCGCGCCTCTGTTTTTCACAATATTTCACTTCTTCTCTTTTCGTGGTAGAGCTATGACTCAGGATCAGTGCAGGATTGCAACCTGAAAATAGTTATTTTTTTTAAAAAAAACGAATGTTTCGTTTTCTTGTAATGTTTATCACCATAGTACATACACGTAGTACGATAAAAGACGGCACTTTAGAATCATGCAAGAAATATCGGCATTGTGTTATCAGGGTCTGGAAGGGGGTGGGGGGCTTCCTGATCCCGCACTCCCGCTGTTTTTTCACGAGAATCCAGCATCACGCACTTCTTTATCACTATCCCGAATCCCGATTTTCTTTTCGTGAAACTATATTAAAAAGTCTAATTTCTACAAAAGTTAATTAATGTAAGATGTAGAGTAGCCCTTTTTACGTCATTGGTTCAATATTAAGTAAACAGCAGCTGGTTATGGTGAATTATGCGTGTGGTTTTAACCAATCAGAAACGGTGAAATATTTTGAGTGAATAATAATTAACAATTATTGGACGAGGCTGAGTGTCAGTGGCGAGCTGATCAATTATTTGCCGAAGCTGAAAGCTGAGGCAAATAATTGATCGGCGAGACACTGACAAATCACGATATTTTGCGATAACCGAGTTCAATGATTGTATTATCATTCGATCACCAAGTTTGTTTTCATATTTTGATCACTTCCTGGCAGCTCAGGGAAGCGATCAGCCATTTTTCTCTCAAGAACGTGGTTCCAATTACGCATGAGCAGAGTATTATTTGCAGCAAAACAAGTTTAGACGGTACTACACATGAGCAGACCATTATTTGTAGGTAGTTATTTGCAAGTCGCGTGGTGGGCTGTCGGCCAATAATAGGGAAGAAAAAACTGCATTGAATGATAATAATGTAAACTTCCTGTATGCGTAGCAGGTGGCTTTGGTTTGATCGCTTTCCACGCAATCGGAAGCAATCGATTTTATTTTTATACTTATTTTGACCTATTTGGCCAGCTTTTGCCATCTTGAGCAAACAACCTCAGCTAAAATCACCATCAATGCAACTTGCAGCCTAGACCTTTCCTAGTTAGCTATTTAAGCAATATAATAGGCCACAAGTTTCTATGGTTTATAGGCTGATAAACCACGCGGGATGTTGATAGAACACGAGAAGAATTTGTAAATCACGAGCCGCAGGCTTTACTGCGGTGTTTTAATTGCATAACATACCAGACTGACATTCTCAGTTGTGCCATTTTCTCTTGCTCTCATTCATGTGAGCCCGATTAGCTCAGTTGGTGGAGCATCAGACTTTTAATTTGAGGGTCTTGGGTTCAAGTCCCATATCGGGCGCACCAACTGTTTTTTCACAATATTTCACTTCTCTTTTCGTGATGGAGCTGTGACTCAGAATCAGTGCAGGACCGCAACTTGAAAATAGAAAAAAAACCGGAATGTTTCGTTTTCTTGTAATGTTTATCACCACAGTTTGAGTGGTATTTCTTGTTAAGCTACAGTAGCAAAGAAAAAAAAGAGTATTTAAATTTAGATTATTTTTGTTGCCTGTGTACAGCTGCCTTGAAAAGGCGTGGCAGTTATTTTTACCTTGCACATGCTTCTATAAAATATAATAGTCCATACACGTAATACCATAAAATACTGTAGTTCGTCCTCTATACCTTCCACACTATAATCCGTCAGGAGAGCGAAGCTTTTCGAAAACGTCCTTCAAACCAGAGGAATCTCTGAAAACAGGCGCCAACTTTTCCGTTTTGTGTGGACGAAAGCATGTAAAAACAGAGCTTTCTAAAAACGGTGTAGTCATGATAATCATGTGAATTCCCAGAGCGAGTTTTAATCAAACACAAATTCAAAAGGACGGATGATTGTTGCGTTTTCAACCTCTCCGACGTAGTGTGGACAAAATCAACATTTGATACTTTATCGGAGTGAAAACAGCAGTTTTCTGCATTGCACGGTGGCCGGGGCGAAAGATCGAGTTCACCGAGCGACAGTGATCTGTACATTACGACAACATGCACACAAATATAAACGGAATTAACGTAAAATTGGCACCATGAAAAAAATGAAACTGATCCACTGACACGCCAAATGTTTGAAAGATCGCATTGCAGAGTAGTTCTTTTCTTTCAGAAATGCCGGCTGAGGCGGATGTTTCAGTGTTTTACCAACAGAATTAGTGATTTGAGCCGCTGGCGAGTGTTTCCACAGCTTTCTCGAGTTCTCCCAAACTTTCACGAGTGTTTGTATAACTCGATAGAAACACGAAGTACATGTTTTCTATTTCTTTTAGAAAACACCACGACGAGAAAAAGGAAAACAACTTGTTAGCTTTGGATATCAAAATGTAAATTCTCTTTGCTCGCGCCATCACTACGTCAACAAGCGCGCGCTAGTTTTGTGTCTCCATCGAGTTATACAAACACGATTTTTAACCAATCAGCGCGCGTGCTTTCTTAGGACTGTTTTCTAATGTATTTTATGGAACGGAAAAGTACGTTTGTTGCGTTTTTCCTTCACTGACCAACACTTATAGGGATAGGAAATCTCATATATCAAACAACATTCTTTCGCAACACTTGATATCAAGAATCATTGTGAAAGCGGTGCAAAACTAGCCTGTTACAGGCTCTATGTCAGTGGCGGATTGAAAGAGCGGGGGAGCGACGAGTGGGGTCTGGTAGGGAAAAAGGAGAGGTCAGATCCTGCTTGTCGCCCGCTCGCTTTTTTGATCGTCATCACTGAACGAGAGCCTGGCACCCATTGTGAGCTCAGTTTAATTGATGGGGAAACCACTAATAAGGGCAGGAAATTCAAACTTGGAAAACAGCACACGCAATAAATAGGAGTGTTTGACATGAATAAAGAGGAGTATATTTCTAAAGGATTGTAACAAGTCGCTTATTGAAATTGAACTTGAACTTTATTGATAGTAATATATAAATCATTACAAAATTGCTTGCCCCCGCTACTAGTAAACTGACTAATCGAGGCGGGGGCAAGGGTTACACACTTACTACACTTATTACTAAGAACGTTACAATAGCAAGATCAAACATCCTGCAGTTTCCATTCAGCAACCGGCACCGGCTAACTATACACATATTTGTGGTCTGCTCTTTGCTATTTTGCCGTAAACGTGTGTCGTTTAGCGTTGTTGTAAAGGTATGTTTTTTAGTTTTAAATTCTAAATTTAGTAGAATCAGTTCCTGACGCTAATTGTATTAGTAAGATACTTGTGGCTGTAAACATAACGCCACCTATTAACTCTTTGACAACTATTTGGCACTTGGTGCGTTGCAGTCTCGTATTTAGTTAAACATTCACACACAATCTGTTGAATTAACTTATCACAATTACAACCAGATACCTAGCTTAGAACTGTAAAGCATTACTCGGCCACAAGTTTCTTGAGATCTTCGACCCAGCAAGTGACGGGACGAATGGACTTGCACTTTGAGTAAACTTGGGCTCCCATCTTCTTCAAGATTGGCAGATCAAAGGTTAAAACCTCGTCTGCATCTCCTACGTTATCCATGCACACAATCACCCAAACCTGCAAACAACGATCAACATTAAATCACTTTAACAAGTCTTGGCGAATTCAGCGCGCGCATAAGGATTGCAAAAACAAGCATGCCGTTCATACAGCGATCATTTTTTAATATTTACTCAATGCCCGCTCTATCTTTTTTATTTTTCTTCGTAATTCAACGTAACGTGTTGATGGTTTTAATCGTTATAACAAAGGTATGTTAGAAAGTAAACGACACAATGAACCCAGCAATTCTCGGAATTTTATTCATAGTTCAATGTAGCGCATGCGTAGTTGCTCGAAAAATTGAGACCGATTGCTTTTGCAGAAAGTTGCCGATATCTAACGGTCCAGTCGTTAGAATTTCAAGAAATTTGGAAAAAAAATAGTTCTGAAACCACGTGAACGATCTATCACGAAAAATCTGAATTTTGACATAGAGAATTTTTAATAATACAGAAAACGATTTTTGGCGAATTACGAAAATCGCTTATGTCAAAATTTTATTACAACAGTGTTGACCGAAGGGATTTAATGTCAATTCGTAGTGGGCAAACGATGGAAAAAAATCTAACGACTGGATTTGTTTAAAAATAAACAAAAAACATTTTTAAGCCTTGTTTTTAACAAGCTCCGTTGCCATGGCAACAGCCCACACTCTAGCAAAAATGCGAGAATAAATACTTCTGTGGTTAACCTTGACTCTTGCAAAAAACGCCCGCCAAAGCATAAATAGTTTAAAATTAATGGTGAATTAGGAATAGGCACTTTAAAACTGTGTTCGGCCACCTTAACAAGTGGGCGGCTTGGCGAATTCTCTCAAAACTAAAGGGAAAGCTTATGACACTTGCTGTTTGGCCTTCAATTAAACCGACTCGATGCTTTAAGAGCACGTGCCTAATACTTTACGCCGCTTGTAAGAGATTTGAGACTTTCTTTTTACCTGTCTCTCAGCCACCACTTTCCACAAGTCCACGATTGATCCCTTTTTTTTCGACTTCAGGGCTTCTATCGCTTCTTCGGTCCAGGTCGAAACAAGATCAAGCTGACTTATTCCTGGGTAAGAAAAAAACAATACTGAGTCGAATTTAAGATTGATCCTTTCTATCCACTACTTTCATACTGCTTGCAGTCTGTTTTTCTCTAAAAATAAAAAAGAAAGGAGAGGTCAGGGTCGTAGCTAGAAAAATGCTTCTCTCGGTCATTTTTGTTTTCCGTTTCTGTTGTTTGTAGTCATCATGCATGTATAAAAATTCTTAAAGCTTAAAATTAAACCAGGGACATTTCCACAGTCATAATTCAGTTTTTCTGGCTACGGACCTGGAGTAGTGAATGTTTTCAAAAGATATTGGGATGAGACGTATACTCTTTTTGGAATACTGTGTTTGTGAAAAGAAACATCTTGTCGACCGTGCTTTTCCGTGGAATGTGGACTTTTACATTTTGCGCCAAACGTATGATGACAAGGATGCAAGCGGAAAGAAAGAGTAAAATGGTTTGTGTGTCGCAGCCGTTTTGTAGCGTAAGTAAAGTTTCTTTCCGAGAGTTATTCCTAGGCAGTAATGTTATGGTCCAAGTTGTCCAACTCTGAGAGAGGTGCATGAACCAACTCTGAAAGACTTCAAGCGAATGATAAACTGTAGAGATCTCTCCGCATTGGACAACAGTAGCTATGCCTCTTGCCATCTATGTAATGCCTAATATGACATGTAAATTTTCGTAATGCTTCTAAAACATTTTTATGATTAAATTGTTATTAATTGTACATATTAATTTTTTAGGAATTTCAGATTCTTTTAAGTCTAAATTAGGATAATTTTAATTCATTTTATGATCAAATTTTTACCCCTTGATATTTTAGGTGTATGACATAGAATTCCATGAAAGAATCAAAACGCTGTTTACCGTTTGCAAATATCTGCATTAGTTCTGGATATATTTAAGTTTGAAAAATGTGTAAAATATGCAAATGAGATAACTGATGACTTCATACACTCAACCTAATATTATCTCAAGTACATAAATAGAGCTATCTTGGCCAATTTGCAGCGCAGATCGTTGAAACTTGGCAGGCTAATAGTTCTATAGGAAACACCTGTGGCTGTAAAAATTCTGTTCTTATGGCAACTCACTCTGTTTCAGTCCCCTCTCACTTGATTTCAGTATGTTAGTTAGTTTTAGCGCGAAAAACGCTAAACAGGGCCACAAACTGGAGCTAACATATTTATATGCCTGGAGGATCATGCATACGAGGTACCATTTGCAAATATGAAAATAGAAGGTGGCCAGAATTGCTTTTAATATTGAGACTACTTGTTTATGTTTCAAAATGGCTTTAATAGGAAAGATACGATTTTCATCATAGAACCACTTTAACTAGACTTGTTTTACTGTCCCCAAGAAAGATGTTATTATTTTATTACCTTATATAGGTCTCCATAGCAACCTCATTACTAAGCGTCTTAAATCTTGTGTTAATCGTTTCTACTCTTTTGTTAATGTTAAAGTTATTTTTCAAAACACCCGACGCATCAAATCCTTCTTCCCATACAAAGACCGACTCAACCGATCACAATTATCTAAAGTCATTTACAAAGCTAACTGCTGGGACTGCAAAGATTTTTACATTGGGAAAACGAAGCGAAGACTTCACGACCGGAAAACGGAACATTTCAAGGCCCTTTCGAAACACGATCACTCTTCTGCAATTGCTGATCACGTTAAAACAACTGGCCACAACATCAACTGGGACCATTTTGACATTTTGGCATCTGGCAAGACTGACTACCATTGTAAAGTTAAGGAGACCTTGTTTATACAAGAGTTACAGCCAGCTTTGAATGCCAATGTCAGCAGTGAAAAGCTTTTACTCTATTAGAAAGCCTTTTCATTGTCCCTTTACAGACAGTTTCCGTTTGAAACGTCTTAAATTTCTATTAATTGCAGTTGTTTTCTGTCTAGGTTCCAGACCCCCATTTATACAGTATAAATAGCTTTTCAAAAAAAAAAAAAAAAAAAAATTTGTAACCGTTACTCTTTTGAAAATGTATGTTGACTAGCATACGAAACGTCAAGATTATAATATGAAAGTTTTCAATATGTTTATCACCGCTGTTTGTTTTATCTTTTTAATCAAGTTACGATGGCCGAAGACCAAGAGTTTATAAGTTGAAGCAAGTTTGCATAAAAGAGTTCCAAGCTAATTACATGAATACTTTACTGCGAAGAGAATCTGACTGTACATTCAATGCTGGTTTAAGTTCTTGAATACAGTGTTTCATTGAGAAGGTAGTGAAATCTGCGCTGTGTATTCAAGAACTTAAACCAGCATAGAATGTACAGTCCCCCGGGGCGGGGGGGGAGGGTACACCCTATAATGGCCTATACGGGGAGGCTTCACCCGAAAGGAGTACTTTTTTAAAAACATGAACTGAGCACAAATAACGCTTGTTTTTGTCGTTAACGCCTTCTCAGGTAATCCTTGGTGTTCTCCTGCCATATTATTCCTAATTTCATTCTAAGTGTTTAGAAGAGGTATCTTTGTCAAAAAAAGGTATATGAAAGGGATAACTTATTCTGTCAAAATATCGTCAGTAGGGGAGACTGGTTAAGAAAACGGGCACCCTTCAAAAGAAAAAGGTTTTTCCTAACTGATTTTTTTCGTCATCACTCGAGTATGACCGTGCATAGTAAATTTCAAGATGGCGTCCGTATTTTAGTATCGCGTTGTAATATATCTCATAATAGGAAAGTTTCGTGTTGCTGAAGACTTATTTCGTATAAGAATGCCTGGTGACAACTTTGCGGAGTTATGCTGCTGTTCATCCAGGAGATTGAAAGGTTGAGGGGTTGACGCTCATGGCGGAGCCTCCCCTTATGAAGCGTTCTAGAGTAGGTCCCCTCCCCCTCCTCAGGTGAAGCTAGGGCAAACTGGCCAGTTGCTTTCGCAGCCTAAGCCTGTTTCTTAAGAGTTGTCCGATTTATTGACTGAAAGGGTTTTTTCTTGTTTATCTCGTGTTTGCAGTTATGCGGGGAGAACAAGTTGATAGGAGGTAAGAAAACGCTTCCTCTTCGTTATACAACGTTACACATATAGCAGAGAGATTACAAGACATAGGCTACAGTAAGGCAACTTCCAGTACAGTTTATTGGTAGCAATTAGTGCCTACTTATGCAAAACAAAGAATTGGACGTCCCAAGAATAAATATTCCATAATGTAGCCTAAAGGGAAATGAATAATTAATTTTCTCTACGAAGATTACTCATTGTTAAGGGAAAATCAATTTAAGTAATGATCCGTGCAACAACTAGGCAAAAGAACAATAGGTCGTGGAAATAGCGGCAGTTATTACTCCGGCGCTGATCACTCGAATCAAATTAAATTCAACGTATGTCATTGGTCCACACGCAAAAAGCGCGAAATTTGAATTTCAAATTGTAAAGTAGATACACTGGAATCCGTTCGAACATCTTTTTATAATGGATTTGAATTCGTTGCATTTGTAAGTATAACATATCTTAAACTAACAAAATTTCGATGCGCCAAAAGGCTAACTTTTGATTGGCGCATAGGACAATGCTAAAATTTTACCGGGAGATAGATTTTAGAGAAATGGGGCACATATCAAAAAAAAATTTTGTTGATGTCACTTTTTTACTGCTTTTTTCTACGATTTTTCGATATCAGCCAATCAGAGGCGCCGATTTAATTGAATTTAAAAATTAATTTTTTCCCACCTTTTAATCGATTTTGCCAATTGCCTGCCTAGTATTTACACGGATCATTACTTAAAAAGTTAGCTACGATAGGCAAATTTTGCAAGATTCGTTACATGTTTTCGAGTTAATTCCTTTTCCTAGTGCTCAGTGTGGAGTCACCAGGAGATGTGGACATATGCTTTGCAACCCTGTTGAAACAGGAAACTGCGCATGTTCAAATCACTACCGAGGTCACTCCTTTCAGGCCCTACGAGGATTTTGCTGGTACTTGTGCTGAGAGAAGCCGAATGAGCCTGGACACCTCTCCTGTTAAGAGTATGACAAAAGACGGGTTGTATTACTTTATCCAGTCCCGTGTCGAATACTTAGGTAATCATGGAAACGCAAAAATATCTAAGATTTAATTATGATGATGATGATGATAAAACCTTTATTTAAGTGTCATAAAGGATTCTAGTTCATTACATTACTAATTGGGGACAGTAAAACAAGGCTAGTTAAAGTGGTACTATGATGAAAATCGTATCTTTCCTATTGAACCCATTTTGAAACATAAACAAGTAGTCCCAATATTAAAGGCAATTCTGGCCACCTTCTATTTTCATATTTGCAAATGGTGCCTCGTATGCATGATCCTGCAGGCATATAAATATGTTAGCTCCAGTTTGTGGCCCTGTTTAGCGTTTTTCGAGCTAAAACTAACTAACATATTGAAATCAAGTGAGTGGGGACTGAAACAGAGTGAGTTGCCATAAGAACAGAATTTTTACAGCCACAGGTGTTTCCTATAGAACTATTAGCCTGCCAAGCTTCAACGATCTGCGCTGCAAATTGGCCAAGATAGCTCTATTTATGTACTTGAGATAATATTAGGTTGAGTGTATGAAGTCATCAGTTATCTCATTTGCATATTTTACACATTTTTCAAACTTAAATATATCCAGAACTAATGCAGATATTTGCAAACGGTAAACAGCGTTTTGATTCTTTCATGGAATTCTATGTCATACACCTAAAATATCAAGGGGTAAAAATTTGAACATAAAATGAATTAAAATTATCCTAATTTAGACTAAAAAGAATCTGAAATTCCTAAAAAATTAATATGTACAATTAATAACAATTTAATCATAAAATTATAATTAGAAGCATTACGAAAATTGACATGTCATATTAGGCATTACATAGATGTCAAGAGGCATAGCTACTGTTGTCCAATGCGGAGAGATCTCTACAGTTTATCATTCGCTTGAAGTCTTTCAGAGTTGGTTCATGCACCTCTCTCAGAGTTGGACAACTTGGACCATAACATTACTGCCTAGGAATAACTCTCGGAAAGAAACTTTACTTGACGCTACAAAACGGCTGCGACACACAAACCATTTTACTCTTTCTTTCCGCTTGCATCCTTGTCATCATACGTTTGGCGCAAAATGTAAAAGTCCACATTCCACGGAAAAGCACGGTCGACAAGATGTTTCTTTTCACAAACACAGTATTCCAAAAAGAGTATACGTCTCATCCCAATATCTTTTGAAAACATTCATTACTCCAGGTCCGTAGCCAGAAAAACTGAATTATGACTGAGGAAATGTCCCTGGTTTAATTTTAAGCTTTAAGAATTTTTATACATGCATGATGACTACAAACAACAGAAACGGAAAACAAAAATGACCGAGAGAAGCATTTTTCTAGCTACGACCCTGACCTCTCCTTTCTTTTTTATTTTTAGAGAAAAACAGACTGCAAGCAGTATGAAAGTAGTGGATAGAAAGGATCAATCTTAAATTTGACTCAGTATTGTTTTTTCTTACCCAGGAATAAGTCAGCTTGATCTTGTTTCGACCTGGACCGAAGAAGCGATAGAAGCCCTGAAGTCGAAAAAAAAGGGATCAATCGTGGACTTGTGGAAAGTGGTGGCTGAGAGACAGGTAAAAAGAAAGTCTCAAATCTCTTACAAGCGGCGTAAAGTATTAGGCACGTGTCTCTGTCTTAAAGCATCGAGTCGGTTTGAATTGAAGGCCAAACAGCAAGTGTCATAAGCTTTCCCTTTAGTTTTGAGAGAATTCGCCAAGCCGCCCACTTGTTAAGGTGGCCGAACACAGTTTTAAAGTGCCTATTCCTAATTCACCATTAATTTTAAACTATTTATGCTTTGGCGGGCGTTTTTTGCAAGAGTCAAGGTTAACCACAGAAGTATTTATTCTCGCATTTTTGCTAGAGTGTGGGCTGTTGCCATGGCAACGGAGCTTGTTAAAAACAAGGCTTAAAAATGTTTTTTGTTTATTTTTAAACAAATCCAGTCGTTAGATTTTTTTTCATCGTTTGCCCACTACGAATTGACATTAAATCCCTTCGGTCAACACTGTTGTAATAAAATTTTGACATAAGCGATTTTCGTAATTCGCCAAAAATCGTTTTCTGTATTATTAAAAATTCTCTATGTCAAAATTCAGATTTTTCGTGATAGGTCGTTCACGTGGTTTCAGAACTATTTTTTTCCAAATTTCTTGAAATTCTAACGACTGGACCGTTAGATATCGGCAACTTTGTGCAAAAGCAATCGGTCTCAATTTTTCGACCTACTACGCATGCGCTACATTGAACTATGAATAAAATTCCGAGAATTGCTGGGTTCATTGTGTCGTTTACTTTCTAACATACCTTTGTTATAACGATTAAAACCATCAACACGTTACGTTGAATTACGAAGAAAAATAAAAAAGATAGAGCGGGCATTGAGTAAATATTAAAAAATGATCGCTGTATGAACGGCATGCTTGTTTTTTGCAATCCTTATGCGCGCGCTGAATTCGCCAAGACTTGTTAAAGTGATTTAATGTTGATCGTTGTTTGCAGGTTTGGGTGATTGTGTGCATGGATAACGTAGGAGATGCAGACGAGGTTTTAACCTTTGATCTGCCAATCTTGAAGAAGATGGGAGCCCAAGTTTACTCAAAGTGCAAGTCCATTCGTCCCGTCACTTGCTGGGTCGAAGATCTCAAGAAACTTGTGGCCGAGTAATGCTTTACAGTTCTAAGCTAGGTATCTGGTTGTAATTGTGATAAGTTAATTCAACAGATTGTGTGTGAATGTTTAACTAAATACGAGACTGCAACGCACCAAGTGCCAAATAGTTGTCAAAGAGTTAATAGGTGGCGTTATGTTTACAGCCACAAGTATCTTACTAATACAATTAGCGTCAGGAACTGATTCTACTAAATTTAGAATTTAAAACTAAAAAACATACCTTTACAACAACGCTAAACGACACACGTTTACGGCAAAATAGCAAAGAGCAGACCACAAATATGTGTATAGTTAGCCGGTGCCGGTTGCTGAATGGAAACTGCAGGATGTTTGATCTTGCTATTGTAACGTTCTTAGTAATAAGTGTAGTAAGTGTGTAACCCTTGCCCCCGCCTCGATTAGTCAGTTTACTAGTAGCGGGGGCAAGCAATTTGTAATGATTTATATATTACTATCAATAAAGTTCAAGTTCAATTTCAATAAGCGACTTGTTACAATCCTTTAGAAATATACTCCTCTTTATTCATGTCAAACACTCCTATTTATTGCGTGTGCTGTTTTCCAAGTTTGAATTTCCTGCCCTTATTAGTGGTTTCCCCATCAATTAAACTGAGCTCACAATGGGTGCCAGGCTCTCGTTCAGTGATGACGATCAAAAAAGCGAGCGGGCGACAAGCAGGATCTGACCTCTCCTTTTTCCCTACCAGACCCCACTCGTCGCTCCCCCGCTCTTTCAATCCGCCACTGACATAGAGCCTGTAACAGGCTAGTTTTGCACCGCTTTCACAATGATTCTTGATATCAAGTGTTGCGAAAGAATGTTGTTTGATATATGAGATTTCCTATCCCTATAAGTGTTGGTCAGTGAAGGAAAAACGCAACAAACGTACTTTTCCGTTCCATAAAATACATTAGAAAACAGTCCTAAGAAAGCACGCGCGCTGATTGGTTAAAAATCGTGTTTGTATAACTCGATGGAGACACAAAACTAGCGCGCGCTTGTTGACGTAGTGATGGCGCGAGCAAAGAGAATTTACATTTTGATATCCAAAGCTAACAAGTTGTTTTCCTTTTCTCGTCGTGGTGTTTCTAAAAGAAATAGAAAACATGTACTTCGTGTTTCTATCGAGTTATACAAACACTCGTGAAGTTTGGGAGAACTCGAGAAAGCTGTGGAAACACTCGCCAGCGGCTCAAATCACTAATTCTGTTGGTAAAACACTGAAACATCCGCCTCAGCCGGCATTTCTGAAAGAAAAGAACTACTCTGCAATGCGATCTTTCAAACATTTGGCGTGTCAGTGGATCAGTTTCATTTTTTTCATGGTGCCAATTTTACGTTAATTCCGTTTATATTTGTGTGCATGTTGTCGTAATGTACAGATCACTGTCGCTCGGTGAACTCGATCTTTCGCCCCGGCCACCGTGCAATGCAGAAAACTGCTGTTTTCACTCCGATAAAGTATCAAATGTTGATTTTGTCCACACTACGTCGGAGAGGTTGAAAACGCAACAATCATCCGTCCTTTTGAATTTGTGTTTGATTAAAACTCGCTCTGGGAATTCACATGATTATCATGACTACACCGTTTTTAGAAAGCTCTGTTTTTACATGCTTTCGTCCACACAAAACGGAAAAGTTGGCGCCTGTTTTCAGAGATTCCTCTGGTTTGAAGGACGTTTTCGAAAAGCTTCGCTCTCCTGACGGATTATAGTGTGGAAGGTATAGAGGACGAACTACAGTATTTTATGGTATTACGTGTATGGACTATTATATTTTATAGAAGCATGTGCAAGGTAAAAATAACTGCCACGCCTTTTCAAGGCAGCTGTACACAGGCAACAAAAATAATCTAAATTTAAATACTCTTTTTTTTCTTTGCTACTGTAGCTTAACAAGAAATACCACTCAAACTGTGGTGATAAACATTACAAGAAAACGAAACATTCCGGTTTTTTTTCTATTTTCAAGTTGCGGTCCTGCACTGATTCTGAGTCACAGCTCCATCACGAAAAGAGAAGTGAAATATTGTGAAAAAACAGTTGGTGCGCCCGATATGGGACTTGAACCCAAGACCCTCAAATTAAAAGTCTGATGCTCCACCAACTGAGCTAATCGGGCTCACATGAATGAGAGCAAGAGAAAATGGCACAACTGAGAATGTCAGTCTGGTATGTTATGCAATTAAAACACCGCAGTAAAGCCTGCGGCTCGTGATTTACAAATTCTTCTCGTGTTCTATCAACATCCCGCGTGGTTTATCAGCCTATAAACCATAGAAACTTGTGGCCTATTATATTGCTTAAATAGCTAACTAGGAAAGGTCTAGGCTGCAAGTTGCATTGATGGTGATTTTAGCTGAGGTTGTTTGCTCAAGATGGCAAAAGCTGGCCAAATAGGTCAAAATAAGTATAAAAATAAAATCGATTGCTTCCGATTGCGTGGAAAGCGATCAAACCAAAGCCACCTGCTACGCATACAGGAAGTTTACATTATTATCATTCAATGCAGTTTTTTCTTCCCTATTATTGGCCGACAGCCCACCACGCGACTTGCAAATAACTACCTACAAATAATGGTCTGCTCATGTGTAGTACCGTCTAAACTTGTTTTGCTGCAAATAATACTCTGCTCATGCGTAATTGGAACCACGTTCTTGAGAGAAAAATGGCTGATCGCTTCCCTGAGCTGCCAGGAAGTGATCAAAATATGAAAACAAACTTGGTGATCGAATGATAATACAATCATTGAACTCGGTTATCGCAAAATATCGTGATTTGTCAGTGTCTCGCCGATCAATTATTTGCCTCAGCTTTCAGCTTCGGCAAATAATTGATCAGCTCGCCACTGACACTCAGCCTCGTCCAATAATTGTTAATTATTATTCACTCAAAATATTTCACCGTTTCTGATTGGTTAAAACCACACGCATAATTCACCATAACCAGCTGCTGTTTACTTAATATTGAACCAATGACGTAAAAAGGGCTACTCTACATCTTACATTAATTAACTTTTGTAGAAATTAGACTTTTTAATATAGTTTCACGAAAAGAAAATCGGGATTCGGGATAGTGATAAAGAAGTGCGTGATGCTGGATTCTCGTGAAAAAACAGCGGGAGTGCGGGATCAGGAAGCCCCCCACCCCCTTCCAGACCCTGATAACACAATGCCGATATTTCTTGCATGATTCTAAAGTGCCGTCTTTTATCGTACTACGTGTATGTACTATGGTGATAAACATTACAAGAAAACGAAACATTCGTTTTTTTTAAAAAAAATAACTATTTTCAGGTTGCAATCCTGCACTGATCCTGAGTCATAGCTCTACCACGAAAAGAGAAGAAGTGAAATATTGTGAAAAACAGAGGCGCGCCCGATATGGGACTTGAACCCATGACCCTCAAATTAAAAGTCTGATGCTCTACCGACTGAGCTAACCGGGCTCACGTGTTCTGGTTGCTGATAAGAAGGAAAAATTGTTCTTTTCTCGATGCTTCGATACTCACTTAGCTTGAGATTGATAATATGGAGACAATAATATGGTAGACATCGCCAGTTTTCAAGTGTCTGTTGAACTGTCAAAGTAATCACTCTGGATAATCTAATAAACTGCAATCCCAATGTTGTCATCTAATAGTGCAAGCACGGTTTGCGTGCCTATCTTGGCAAACAAACAAATTAAAATCAAGCAAGGTGTCTCCCAGATACCTGGGCTTTGGCTCCATGAAAAGCTGACACAACTGGGAATGTCAGTCAGGCATCTTGTGCATTTAAAACACGTGCACCGCAATAAATTCAAACTCCCGCAGACAGTTGTAAAGTTTTACCTTGAGATTCTTAGTGAAAAGACAAGGGGGGCAAGAGTCGACTTTGAAAATTATTGACACTGCATTGAACGAGTTTCATTTGACAGACCTTCTTTCGTTTGTTCTAACAAAATAACATTCCATAACTACTTGATGTGAAGGTGAACCGGCATCTTTGTCAATGAACTTCTCTTCGCGGATATGCAAAAGTTCTCATTTTTCTTTATTCATGTCCTTGCTGATGCTACGAACTTTCGCATTGGTTTAGCTACGCCTACCCGTTTATGCTGTTTAGCCATAGCGGTTTAGAGCAGTCATTTTGTTGAGAACAACTGAGAACGTTTCGCGATGTGCGCTCAGTAAAGATACTTTTGAATACTGGGAGGTTGATAATTAAACGTTCTGAATAAAGAGTTACCAAGTTTGTTTGGCCAAGCACATATTGGAACAGAATGCTTGGTTTGCCCATACCATATTTCACTTACCGCGAGATCCATTTCAGAAGTAGGAGTTGTGAATGGTAAATGCGAGACGGCGAGACCATTAGTCTCGATTTCCAGCGGTTGTTCGGGAAAAGAACGCGCGCTCGCGCGCTCCCGGCCCCTAACAAACACTGACCGCACGAGAGAGAGCGGCGGCGGCAATAGAGCCTAAGAGACCGTGAGCGTTTTTCTTTGCGAGCCCGAGACATTTTGAATTTTTAGAATGCGAGACTGAGACGCCAAAGTGTTTTGAGGGCGAGTCGTTCAGATTTTTAAAATTTGGGATGTAAGCCTGGATTTGCTTGAGAGCTATAAGAATGAGCTTCAATGAGCTTGTACAGAAGTCTTAGAATTTTGCCGTAGCGGTTTAGACTACAAAAAACATTACCCTATTTATGACCAAAATGGCCAAAATCAGCTAAATTTGATGCCCTATTTATGACCAAAACGGTTAAAAAACCCTAACCTTTTGGGGTTGCACATACCTATATAGCCCATACAAGGGAGTACACCACCCTTCCCCCCCCCTCCCGGGCCATGACCTAATTTCCAATCAGGGATTGAGCTTGGTCGTTTCCTTTGATATTTTTACTGACGGGCTGTCACTGGAAACCGTCAAATAATAATAATGATAAAACAACGACAACAAAAACGTGCGGCGGTGTTTGAGCTCAATTTCATACCCACACCAAAAGAAAAAGAAACACAAATTGGACTCTACCATGCCGTTGCTCATTTAAGCTTTCTACGTTGCATCAGCCTTGTATTATTGTTTTCTATACATTTTACTCTCACCTTGAAAAACTAACTTTCAAGTTACCTATTGCTCTGATGCTCTGAGGGGGGAGGAGAGGGGGAGGCAAAAAGCGGACGGAAGGAGGAGACTGGGACTGACTTCTATTCCCGCTTATATTATACCGGTGCTTACGCCTTCCTCAGGGGCTGAGGAAGGTTTGTATCGCAAACCGAAATATAGGACAATTTTATTTAAAATATTAATCTAGTCCTTAATTCCGTTTTATTTAATTTTGGTCATATCCGCCGTTGGGATCAGTGTGCCGTCTATAGAGTGTATCTACCAATTTTTAACTTCAAACTCTAATTTTAAAACAACACCAAATCTTCAAAATTTCCTATTTCTATAAATTTTACTGATCCTTTGAGAAGAACTATTTATCTCCAAATATACCTAAAAATCACCAAAAAATTTACAAAACGACCCAAAACATAGATATGTGAAATGAGCATAGAGATTCTTGATTGCTTGAAATGTAAACGAGATATTTGCATTAAAAACATATTACCCAGCCAAAATACGGCTTTCATGTGGATCCCCGCCTTAAGTTCAGGCACCCTCACCGGTTTGTTGCTGTGGTTATTTTTTAATTTGCACAGTTAGACGTCTGATTACGTGCTAGACGAACTTTGAACTAATTTTAAACCATGACAGATGGCACGGTCTGCATGATTAGAAAACGTGCTTGATCTGGGACGTTACCTGATCACGTGCTGGATAAACGTTGCAATTGTTTTAAGCCATGAAAGATGTCACGTTCTCTTCCATGATTAGAAAACGTGCTTGAGTTGGGACGTGTACTGACAAGCTGTTTTCTCTGCGGGTATGGATGTTTTGGAATCTCAATGTTTCCCGAGAATCATTGCAATTCGAGGAAAAGAAAGTTCACTCTTCCTCAAACCAGTCAATTAAAACCAATTGCCTAGCTTCCAGTCCTCCCTCCAGCTGTCACCGCCACCCTCCCAGTTAAAATATACTGGTCCCTCCCAGAATTGAAACAGACAATTTGTACGTTCAGGCCTGACTGTAGGCAGCAATGGGGTTACTCTATTTCTTCGAGACCACCATTGAGTTTCGCGACATAAACCTGAAGCATATGTACAGAAGTTGGTTGGATATTGTCGAGGCGTTTAAGCAATATCCTATAACAAATACTGGAGTGGAAATCAAACAGTTCTGGAAGGTAAGGCTTACAAGTTCTTACAAGTTCTGCCGATACTCGACAGATTTACGGTCACGGGTCTTTAAAGGTCGCTAGCTGGTTTAACGATTTATTTGTAGTACCGACTGCTTCAGCATATTGGGTAGATAAACCCAATTTACAAGCGGAGCAGGCGGGCGCGCGCGGCGCACTAGGTTTAATAGTTGTGGTATATTCCTAATTCCAATGACGTGGTCACAGGAAAAAAGAAAAAAGAAGAAAGCAAAAAGCCAAAAAGGAATTAATCAGCCATGTGATTCGCATTCACTGTATTTAAGTAATTTGACAATTATTTAAGAAGTCAGTCACAATAACAAGAGATAATCTGAAATTCCGCGCTGTAAGATTCCTCACAAGAAACACGATGTATGTAACGAAAAGGTTCAAAATTATTACTTCAGTAGAATCGTCACTCATAGCCAAAGTTTCTGAAATCCCCTTGGCAGTTTTCCGGTGAAATTTTTGGTAAAAGAGTGCAAGATAAACGCATCGGACTGAAGACAGCAACGGAAAGCAACTTCATTTTCGCGAATGAAGTCTTTGGCCTGGTGATAACTTTGGTCTTGGATTAAAATCTGACTTGTAAGGTGGAAGGTATCTGACCAAAGTTCCTGCAATATATATAATCTCTTCCAATTCAGCAACATGATAAACTGCATGGCTTTACCCTTTAGTACAGTAATTATTGAAAAAAATGGAGCCATTGTTTCTTTAGTGTTTATCCGGTGTACGTTTGTTATTCGAACACGTTTGATGTTCGCTAGATGAATCAGCCTCGTATTGCATTAGAATATGACACCAAGAAACTGAGGCAAATGATTTCACTTATATTACGTGATTAATATTCAGTTATAAGCGTGTTGTTTTAATGTCGAAGGCTATGAGAATTACTTCCTAATTAAGGCCCTGTTTACAAGCAGGTAGGGTAACCCTAGTGCTAGGGTTACCCTAGCAAGAAGGTTACCCTGGCACTCGCACATTTCTTCCTCTTTTCAACGACGCATTTATAAGGCAGTTAGGGTTACCCTATAGCGCTAGGGTAACCCTAGCTGACTGCTAGGGTTAACCGGACGCTGGGGTAACCCTTGCGCCTTGCAAAATGCTCTGCTAGGAACAACTGGCCTACCCGGGACAACTCTATTTTGACTCCAAAGAGGAAAACATGATCACAATCCCGACAAAATCAGCAAATTGCGACCCAGAAAACGTCAAGTTCTTTCACAATTTGTGGTATTTTTGCTTTGGAATTAAATTATTTTCTAGTTTTGTTATCTGTTCGTGCGTTACTTGCAAGGTTACCGAAGCGTAACAAGCGTAAAGTTGTCTCGGGCAGTAGGGTACCCTATCTGTTAATTATGCTTGTATTAAAGCCCGGGTTATCTTTTAACCCTCTTGCTAGGGTTACCCTGGCAGTAGGGCTACCCTGCCTCCTTGCAAACAGGGCCTAATTCCTATTTGGCTTTTGGCTTTTTCCTATGACAACCTTATTACAATTAGGCGTGTG
>JAHPZR010042614.1:17500-20000 GCA_019787425.1 Platygyra sinensis | reverse complement strand
CTTTTAGATCCGACTGCTTTGGCTAGCAGTCGACTGGGTTCTCATCCGGTTAATTATACTACTTTTGAATGATGATCCTCGGCCACGCCCTGCTGCTGTCCGTCTCCTCCACGTGACAATCATGGTCACACATATCGCCACCACCACAACTGGAATAACTATCCAAGGAACAATGGACGCCACGTCAACTTCTACAGAGGTAAACAAACTGAAATCAGGTCTACGGTATTATTCAAGTAAGGCCCAGTCCTCACGAGCGGTGCAAAGAGAAGAATAAGCCTAAGAGAAAGTTATCGGCTAGTGAGGACGGCCGTGACATAAACATAAACATAAGCATATAAGAAAAAGAATACCAAAACCTTGAGCTATCCTTGTGCTTATGATTATGCTTATGTCCCTGTTATGTCCAGTGTTATGTTAATATAAGCAAAAGGATACGACTTTCAGCCAATCAACGAGCACTCTGCTTATGCCCACGATGTTCTCACTGGACATAACAGTGACATAAGCATAAGCATGAGAAGCAGGCTTATGCTTATGATTATGTCCAGGAAGTCATACGTTTTGAGAAAAAACGAACTCGTTTCTCTCCCATTTCTTCGTTAGATATTTAACTTTCTTTCATTTATCCCCATAAAACAAGTACATCTTCCGTGTTTTTCGAAGAAAGTATGGAGTTACAAAGTTGGCGCGAAGAGCTAAATTGTCATGTTTGTTCAACGTATCATTGAATTTAACTGAAATGAAAGAAAATCTTTGCAAAACACCGGAGTAAAATTTAAAAGCTGTCGTGAAAAACAGCAATTGTACGTAGTTTTTGGATCTTGAATGAAAATACAACCTCGAAACATACACACTGCTAAGGGAAAAAGCCCTAGCAGATACAAACCCGAGAAGCCAACCGAGCGGGTGAGTACTTATGGGACTACCGTGTCACAGCTATAAGTTGCACTCTGCACTATCTGAGAATGTCTCGCCAGTTTAATCAAGAGATTATCAAGGTAAGTACCTTGATAATCCCTTGGTAAAATAGGATCGTACCTAAAGGTGTAGTTGGCACTCTAAACGTTGTGTACTTGTGTGCCGGTAAAGACTGAAAGGATATTATGAAGGGAAGAATAAACGGGAAAAATTGACCAAAAAAAACCCACGAAAACACTATGGAGAAACATTTTTTATTTTTATTTTTTTATTTGCAAAACAAATAACTACTTACATGGCTGTTAAAGAAAAATAACATTTATTGCGATTTTAAAATAATCCCTGACTGTTGTGGTTGTTATGAATTTGATTTCATTACAATATTTTAGAGCCTTGATGTTCATCTGATGAGGGTGAAATTTAGTTTTGTTTTCCTTTTCATTGATATGTTTATAGAGCTTAACCATGGCATATTTTGATTCATTAAAATGAAATGTTTTTTCAAGTAAAAGGCATTTTACAAGTCTGATTTGAGAACTTGTTAAAACGATCGTGTACAATTGGTAAAAGGTATTTGGTGCTCCATAACGCTACCAGAGCAGAAGTTATAGTTGCTATTAAAAAGTGTCTTTTCCATCGTGTTCGCCAAACAGCCATGACAGCTAGATTCTGATAGCGAGTCTCGATCGCTAGAGAGACGCTGGTGAAAAACCACTCGATCACCAGTTGAACTGAAGTTGTGAGAGCAAAAGACTGTAGCAGTTTTAAAAGGGAAACGTCTTTTAAGTAAATAAATTGATACAAGTATAAAAATCCGTTAACAGACACTATAGCAGTTGATTCATACAACATGCTCATGATAGCGATATCAGCCATTAGTCTCTCACGGCGAGGAGTACGAAAACTTCCCCAAGGAGCTGATGTTCTTTTCCAAATCACATGACAAATGTGATCAATGACAACCATGGTGCTTCGTTCTATGACTTCTGCAGCGCCGTGAATTATTCCAAGAACAGCAATAGATTGCAAACTGCCCAGATCCGCTTGTAAAACTCGAAAAAGAACCGCTGAGCAACAATACAGTGGTGTTAGTAAGACGTAGGAATATCCCGGATAAATACATTTCGAGTATAACCGCTGTACACAGTTTCGCTGGAGTACTTTGAAAAAGACGCCAATGAGAGGAGAGAAAAGTGCGATTAGAAGTTTACCATTCCTGCTTTGTTTGTTGTACGCTGGGTAAATAACTTGAACCACAAAAGCTGGCAGAGTTACAAGAGAAATGGAGGTACCTGCAATTTGAAAGAAAAACTTCACGCGACTTCTTCTTGTTCGTCGTATACAGAAGTGATTCGTTACGAAATAAACTTGCAAACATAGACTAATGGCAGTGATAACGTTGACTGGAATGAGTTGTAAAGAAGATGGCTTGGAATGAGATATTCCCAGGGCTTGCAGAGCTAAGAGATAAAATGCGTCCAAGCAATATCCAAAACAGCAAACCAAGATGAGTTTCCTTTTCACGCCCATAATCTGATATGGACGGAAAAGAAACAGGATACCCACAAAGGACGAAAAG
>JAHPZR010042614.1:0-12500 GCA_019787425.1 Platygyra sinensis | reverse complement strand
TTCAAGGAGACCTTTTCTTTACCTTGGGGAGGGTATTGGCCATGAAAACCGTGTTGGAACACCACCAGACACCACATAAGCTCGTCATTTAAACGATTTTTCTGAGATCTTCTATCCTGAAACGTAGCAAACAAACTTTAGTCTCCGCGGCGATCGTGAACTCCTTTTCTCCGTCTCAACGAATTGCATTGATCCACTATTTTCCCTTAGAGGTTAACGGTGGAAGATTTCTATCCCCTCTCGTCGCATTCAGAAACACAGCAACTCGTAGGCACAGCGAAATAAAACAACAGGTCGACCACAACGCAAGAGTTTTCTGGCCGGGAAGCATTTTAAAACCCAACTAGCCTCGCTTTCATTCGACTCGTCCCGGGCGACGACCGAGTGGTCCGCCATATTTGCATTCGGTGTATATATCACACAAACTGAATAACTAGCGGTCCAAAGAGCAACTTTATTTGTGACAATATACCGAAAAAGCCATTTTGTTTTTCTTCGGCCGTTCGGAGGTGAATACTACTTGGCTAATCACCTCCGAACTAGCCAATCAGCGCGCACCAAAAGTTTTATTCACTTGTGTGGTATATACTAACTTGTTAACAATTAGATTATGAGCTCGAGATTTCTATGAGGTGGTAGTTGATGAGGCCGAAGGCCGAAGGCCGTAGAAATCGAGAGCGAATAATCTAATTGTTCATCATCAGAGAGATCAACTCTGATATGCCTATCTACATATAAACAGAACAAATGCTGGAAAAAATCAAATGCCCCGAGCGGGATTCGAACCTACGACACTCCCATCTCATGAAAGGTGCTCTAAACACTGAGCTACCGAGGCAACCACGTGCACAGTGGAGTGAGTCAAATATTAGCTACAAAGGAGCATCGATTGCCAGACATTTGCTCCCAGACCTCTCGGGCTGGGGATTTTTTCCAGCATTTGTTCTGTTTATATATAGATAGGCATATCAGAGTTGATCTCTCTGATGATGAACATTGTTCGAAATATGCCGTATTACATACAATAATCTAATTGTTTTAGTAGAATCTCACTAAAATTTGCTTCAAAGAACGGTTTTCAATTATTTGTCGACTTATTGTTAAACTTAACGCCGTGAAAAGATCGCTCGGATTGAATTGTCATGCCAGTAAAACTGAAGTTGTGTTCGCGCGCGCATCAGTTTTTTTCAATAATTTCAACTTCTTGAAAAGTCGAGAAACCGTAAACCAGTTTTATCTGGGGAATATTCGGTCACGTGACGCGTTTAGACCAATCGCGCGCGAGCGAAAATATTTGATGGATTATAATGGGGGGTATTCTTTATTATTATACAACTTTCATACACTGTACGAATTCCGATTCTCTGGTCGGTTGATTTGTGCCACGTGACACTGGGTTGTGACGAAACAACCTCCTTGACGTCATTATCGTGGTGTAATAGCCGTGGTGTAAATTCTATCCAGCACTGTCATTACACCATGGCTTCGGCTGACTCAACGTTTGACGACTTTTGTTTGCAGTGTATTCAATTTGAATAATAAAAATGTTAACGCACTCATTGCTCGTGAATTATAGGGATTTACCTGCACTCATTCACTAACTCGAAATTTTCAATACCGCACTCGGCGGCCTCGTGCGGTATTGAAATTTCTCGTTCATTGTTAGTGAACTCGTGCAGAAAAATCCCGATAATTCACTCGCTGAGTGCGTTAACCTGTAATTAATCGATACCCTAATCATATAACATTAACCTCTTATTAACCGAGCGCGAGGGCCGTACTGGGGAATATTGGCCCAAGGTCGTGGCAGTACGGACCTCGCTGCGCTCGGTCCGTACAAAACGACAGAGAGCCAATATTCCCCAGTACGGCTTGGGCTAGCTAGGTTAGTAAGTAGTTTATTATATGGCACTCGGGCCATGCTTGTTTTAAATTTGCCAGCTTTCGAAAACAAAAAATACACAGCCGATGACCGTTTCCATGGGAACGGTCCGTATGGCGGAATCCTGACCAAGAAAGAACCAATCAGAACGCTTGGATTTACATCGCCATATGATAAGGCCGTAAGGCCGTTTACTTTCACGAGTCATAAAGCATTGTTTTGCCTAGCCTGCGAGCAGGCTTAGTATGGAGCACAAGCGCACGCAGCGTAGGCGCGAGCGCGAAATCGAACGGCGAGACGAGAAAGTGACTCACTTTCTTGGCACCTCTTCACCAGACCCTTCCCGCCGGATCGCTTTGCTCTTCGCCGCTCGCGCCAAGTCTATAACGTGCAGATATGCTCTGTACGCTTGAACTGGACGAAGGATGTTGCTGAGCAGAGCAGAGCAGATATTTATACGAAGGGATATGAAATTTTTGCGCCAATAATAATCTATTGGGAGAGAATCAAAAAAATATTAATCGGTGAATCGTGACACAAGTCATCGTTAAATGTGCAGCTATAATGTAAAATATCATTGAGGGGAGTATGATTTATGCAACTAATTTTTCATGGTTTTAAATATTACCCAAACTACACCGCAACATTAAACAGGAATTAATGTAACAATGGGAAAAAAAATTGTGATCACAAACCTTTCTTTGTCAATGAAAACGTCGCACGAAAACCGCGGTTATTTTGCGCCAGCTTAGAGACCATCTTTATTTCCAAGTCGGACTCGGATGTCAAAAGGCCGGAAGGTTTTTTTGATCCACAAAAGTGATCCTTTCCCACTTGAAGTTCACTGCCTCCAGCACAGTTCATTTCAAAATCCTTAATGTTCATTTCTACAATGTGACCATTCGGAACGGCTATACTCCAGGTACAAGTGATGATTGGATAAGAATTAGGATATCCGGGACTCACTAACGAACCCGTATTGCCTTTCACTTTGATTGGCTTTCCAGGGCTGACATCAGTACGACAGCGGCTTTTATAACCTAAGAGAAATAAGTGAATTTTTATGCAAAGTGCAAAACTTATCTTGCTTCTGTTTGTTTCAGGGGCGTTTCGCGGACAAATTGGAAACAAAAAGGCAAGGTCAGTACATTATAAAGATACATTCCACTAATTGTCTAATGTTTTTTTCTTCAGTCATATTATAATAATTGCTGTAACGTTGAACTATTTTATCATTCTATTAAAATATAGATAGGACCCTGCGCGCGCTCTTATTGGTCAAAAACCTATGTTTTATCATAGTGTAATACACGGCTTAGGCTTCTTTATTTGTTAATTATATTGCAATAATTACTATAATATTCAATGTATTACCAATAATAAATTGTTTTCTTGATATTGTACTATTTCAGTGTCACCTTTTGCATATGCTTTTGATCCTGTCAAAAACATTCTTCGTGGGACCATAAAATAGTAGCACAAAATAATTAATTACATAACAAGCCTAAAGCAAATCCTTATTTCGTTTTAAGTTTGAATGTTAAAACAAAAAACGCACATGTACACATGATACGCAATCATGCACGCACACGCGCGCGCGCACACACACTCGCAAGAAAATACACGTTCTTTTAACTTGATAGTACGTTGGATTATTTCATCGGTACTTTATTCGTACATCCACGCAAAGAAGAAAATCAATAGAAAAGGGAATCGGAAAGTTTGTCCGTTACTTGACTGAGCATGAAGGGAATTTAGAAATGGAATTCGTTCATTACCTTGTTGTGGAGTAACTTCATAGGTTGCATAGAATCCCTTGTTTGTGCTGGGATCCGCTTGTCCATCACTCTTGAAATTTCTATTGCAAGTGTAATTAGAAGTGAAAAACACTTGAAGTTCATTTTTCGTTGAATAAATCAATGGTGGTCTATCTCCACTGCAGAATTTCCCCCAAAAAGAAGAAACTCTACCAAACTCGGTGATGAAATAATCATCCACTCGCACCCAGTCTCCTTCGTTCTCCTTGCAATCTCCCTCAATGTTAAATGTTGTAAAATAAAGTTTTACTTGGTAGCCATCGGGAGCCTGCAGTCGCCAATAACACGCACTACTCGAGGGGTACTGGAGCGGGTAGTCCGGCGACGACAATCGACCCGTTGAATTGTAGGTCAGATTAAGTTGAACGATTCTGTTTCCAGGAGTGCATACACCTAAAACAGAAGTTTCATGCCATCACTAACCCTATACTGTACTGTATGTGTACCCTATACTGTACTGTATGTGTGAGAAAAGAAGAGGAAGACAGGCCTATTTGAAATCATGAGTCAGCGAGCAAACATGAAAATTGATGAATATGAGACATGTAACGATTAATGGGTCATGCTCCGGCACCGCCAAACAAATATATAACAAATACATTTGTTGAGTGGTAACGCTTAGCGAGCATTATTTCTTGGCTAAATAATAAATAGAATATGAAACATGTATTGGGAAAAGTATGTCAACAAAAAACTTCATTCGTACCAAATATTTACCACATACGTTAAATTAGACAATCAAATAAGAGAAAATGAGCACTAAGATAACCATGAGGGAGTAGAAAAATGGGTCATCTTTACTTGCAATAATATAGTTTTAGGTTCAGGCAAATACAGAACAAAAGTACACACACAGACACAGACACACAGAAAGAAAAGTCACGTTGAAAAATAAAAAAAAATTAAAATATATCAGGAAACATGAAGGGACGATTGAATGAATGAATGAATGAATGAAAACTTTATTAGTGTCGTTTACATATTTACAGCATAACGAAAGCTAATTAATTGGTTTTAATGTCCCACCAAAGTATATTCTCAATTAACAAAGTTATCCCTTATTAAAAGCAGTACAGTTGTGGCACCTAAAAGGGGTCTCTAGACATCCACCCACCAATGTTCTATTATCACTTATCACAAGGGGTGCTGTTTCCTAACAGTAAGTTTAAACAATCCTCTTGCTCTTTCCTTTAATTTAGTAACCTGTCCTACTCCCCTGATTTTTTTTACGTTCATTCAAACTATAGACCAATATCACCTTTAATTGTTACTATAGATGTACCTTTTTTCTTTTGTATGCTAATATTGTAATTTCAAAATGAAAGTGCAAAAATAAAGTGAAGTTGAAGCTGAGTAACTAATAGCGCAGTCCATGGCATAATAAAGCGTTTTCTCGCTATCAATGTTAAAAATAGTAGTTCTATTCCACAATAGTTCTAGTGTAAAATTTGTCGTTTATATAACAACTGATAAAGTCTAATATGGTTCCTTAAATAGCCCTTAATTTGCCCTTAAATAGAAACATTTTGGAGGATAGAAACTCCAGGTATTATACATAACTATTTTATAGCAAATTGTTAAAACCAAAATACTACGTAAGCTTACCTCCCGATATTGACTCAAATCTGGCGGAGAATCCCTGTAAAACTTTGTCTTCGTTCGATACAAACGTTATCTCAATTTTTGGCCCAACAGAGTACATAGGTGAGGGAGCCACTTTACCACAAAATGTCCCAAGAGCAGGGTCATTTTCGTTGTTGCCATCTCGCACCTTAACATGGTCCACTTTTTCGCAGTCCGCCTGTGCTTCAAGTGCTCCAAGGTTAAAAACAATAAAACTAAGTTTAATGCGGTAATCGCTGGGCACTGTTATAGTCCAGCGACATTCCAGATTGTGAGTTGGTAATAACGGAGTGTTAATCGTGCCACTGGTGCCGCTCAAGACGATATTCTTGTTTGCTTCCGAGCTTTGACTAGGGCTGCATCTCTCTGCAAATACAAATACAAATAAAAATACAGTTTAATAAGGAAAATACGTCCGTTCCAGTTCGTGGCATTGAAAAGATTGTTGCCAATTTCCCAAAGTAGCCAGAAGTATTGTTACTGCCACGGAAATAATTAGTTGCTAGTCTGTCGCTGGTTACCTCCATCACCTTAGTCTCCTTAGCATTGTCTGTCGGTTAATGTAACTGCTACGAATGAGACTTCCCAAGCCTCAAATGTTTTTTTTTTCTTATCAGAAGCCAACATGGTCAATAGGTTCATCGTCGTTTTTTCCTGAAAACCAGACTCTGAACTATGCTTTGCGAAAACTTTTTTTAACCAGCACAAATATCGTGCGATGTTTGTGATCGTCTAAAGCATTGCCCACACCATATTCAAATCCATAAATACAAGAAATGTATATAAATTCGAAAAGAGGTGGTTAGATGATTTTCGTAGAACATTCGAGCAAAAATAAAGCAAAAATAAAGTTACCAAAAAACCTCATAGCATTGAAATGTTTTGAATAAAGGTTAGGAGAACTTCTCGAGATTTAAGCTTAAGTTGAATTACACGCCCAGTGAGTTGTTTAAAACAGTATTCAAAAAGTTACCGAGCTGTGAGTTATTGCTCAATCTTTGAGCGGAGTCCGTCCAAACCCTTTTAATAAAACTCGCCCTGTACTCTACTGAGTGATGTTTACTTCAATTAATAAGATGAGTTAGTCAATGAGATTTATGGTTCAACAATCAATGACAGAAGATCCAGAAAAAAAAATGAGACGATAAGCTTACAATACTTAAGAATGCAAAATGAAAGAGAACTCTTCATCCAGTGACGAGACCTCGTTCCGACCTAAGCGGCAACAGCCGTGCAGAGTTTTGTTCTCTTCACTGTTTTACTTCTTTTTCTTGATAGGAAAAAGGAAGGAGAAGTAGTTCATATCATCCTTCCAGCAGAGATCATTCAAATCCTGTGCGTTCATAGATTTTGGCTGATAATCAATGGCCTCTATACTTCAACTTTAAATCTGTCACGTTTTAGTTGGTGCAAATTCCTTATGTTACCTGCTGTTGCCAGTGACAAAGAGACATGGAATCCCGGATGTGTTTGTGTGGACCCACTGGATGCGGTATATGTCAATGTTACAAAGCTGAAGGTGGAGACCACGTCATCGGGCAATATCGACCCGCAATAACGACCCAGCACTGTGTCGATAACTCCTTGTTTTTCTGCTACTTCCACGGTAGCCTGAGAACAGTTTGAACTGTTCTTTACGTCAAAAGAATTGAAATGAATTCTAATGCGGAATCCCCTGGGAACGTAAACTTTCCACGAACAGAATACTGACTCGTTTGAGGAAAACGATGTCGGATTTGAAATGTTTTTTGAGGTACCAAAACTTGACAACCACACTGATCTATTGGACATTGATGGAGTGCAATCTAGAAAGCAGAAAACGCCCATAATAATAAAAATAACTTCAATTAGTAAGCAGATAAACGTTAGTAACAATGTCATTTGGGGGTTCTTGAGGGTGAATACATTGTGTGGGGTACACAACTGGTAGAAAAAGAACACTTTTACCGCTATTGTAAGTTAGTAATAACTCTTAAGTTAATTTAAAATAGTTAAGATAAGTTATAATTAAGTTAAGTTAAAATAGTTCGTAAATTTTTAGTCTTAGTTTTTAAATACTAGGTTATATACGTTTTTAAGTATTTAAGGTTAATGTGCACGGCTCTTAAGAAGACCACTTTTTAGTGAAATGATCCCGTGGATAAATTAAAGTTTCTATTCTATCCTATTCTATTCTATTCTATTCTAGCATGCACCAATGGTAATAAGGCAGTGCAAAACGTAGTATGTATTGTAAAAACTATTTTGACTTACCCAACAATTCACCGCAGGTTGGTTTCCACTGTAGGAGAACTATAATTCAATATCAGGCAATAAACCAAATTCAAAATTTTGCAAACGAGGCATTTAATCATTTGTTCTATGATTTGTTGTTTTTTTTTTACTGCGAGTTTGCCTCCTCGCGTGACAAGCGTGACTGATGACACGTTTGTCAACCACGTTGCCGCTGCAACATTAACTGCAGTTTAAGCGTGACCTGAAAATCGATGTCGGCTGTAGACAAAGCTACAGGATACAAAGACTACATCCACTTTTTCTCGCTAATGGCCAACTATGATTGACAAAGCCGTACACACTGCAGCACTAAATATGTGAGCGTATTGTTACGTGCGAGGTGACCTCAACTATACCCTCGCCATGCATTGAAATATCGATAAATAGTAAGTAAAAAGGCAAATAAATAATTTATATAAACGCCTTGAAATGCTATGAAGTGAAGTCTTAGTAATAGAGTAAAATGATTGTTGAATGAGCGCTAAAAACAGCAGTGAGTGTAATATTATCATGGTGAATGCAAGCGAGGGCAAATGAAAGGCCGCCGTTCAACAGCAAACTGTACCGTCTGAGCAGTGTGAAGTAAATTTATGACCAGATATTTTTGTAGATAACGAACTGTTTGTGTTGATGGCCACAGTATTATCGTCTAACGAGAGAAAAAGCTAAGTAGGTTGTGATGGACAACAAGTGTGTTTATGTGCAAATAATTATGCCGATTGCTAATATATTTCACCCTGTAAATTATTAGTATAGTATGCTTGCTCGTTTGTACGACGTCGAATAACTGAAGGGAGTTTAACGCCTCATTGGCAACTTATTACTAGTTCATGTTAACCTTGTCTTGTCATCGAATTCAAAATCTTCACAGCATCATAAACCTTCATAAGAGGAGGTTACAAACCTCTGTCTCAAGTCAGTTGCTACCCTGCTTCGCATGAATTTGATCACTGTGAAGTTATATTTACATAAACTTGAAAGTTAAAATTCCTTCGTTTCTGATGTCGCTGTCCTGTGTCTTTACTCACCTGTGAAACCCACCAATGCGAGTGTTTTCCAAATCATTTTGTATTTTATCCCATGCCCAGCGACAGTTGTTTAATTGTGTATTGAAAGTCCGTAATGTATGCCTGTACCTAACTAATGATTGACGCAATGTTTTGAAGGTAACGTCATCCACGGTAGAGATAACTTCTTTTTAGAAAAAAAAAACAAAACAAAACAAAACAAAACAAAATTGAAGTCCCTCGTATCACAATATGTTGTGTAGCATTTCCTTGTTCAAAAATTGTCCCTTCCATGATTTATGTTGGGTACGCACATGATTTTTGGGATTTGGAACTTATTGAGGCTCTTTCTACTTAAATGGGTCATTTGAACTGGACGGTTTAGTCATTTGTCGGTTTTTCCTCTTTTTCGGTTTTATTATCTATTGCTGTTTTCGGTTTGAGTGACTTTGATGACAGGTTTTCGGTTTTTCAAAGAGTTTTTGAGCGGTTTTTCAATTCAAGTGTGACAGTAAATTGCATGTTCTGCTCTGTCCCAGTTCTCCTCTTCTTGTCTCGAGAAACATGTAACGGAACGGCCAGTGGAGCTAACAGGAATAAAATCTCTAACCAAGTGATTACTTTCCAAATTTCAAATTTCTACACGGCTTCTGTTTTCCCCAAATACCTATTATTTCTCTACCCCTATCGCTCAAGCTTCTCTCACAAAGTGATCGTCGACAATCGCTATGTTCGCATCAAATTATTTTTATGACGGACACTGACTTAAAACCAGTTAGGTTTCGACGAAATGATCCGTGCCCGCGGTCACATGCCAAACCACTCAGTCGTGCCTCTGCCATAAAACAGCCTCGTGGGATGGAAAATCCGGCCGCATTCAGGTAACAACACTAGTAACAAATGAGTTCACATCTTATCAATTTCATGTCCCATGCATCATAAAAAGATAACTACACTAGATAAAAGATGTAAAAAATACAGGGCTTAACTTAATCACTTCACTGAACAGTCTGCTTAACTTGTCAGCACACTATGAAATCGATCAATATATGACTGATGGTTGTTGTGCGAGTTGTAATTGCTTTGTTGTGTTTTACGATTCTTAAAAATAAAGTGTTTACGTTCTTGCGGCGAATATAAATCACTGTAAAAAGGACGGATGGTAAGGGAAGTAGACAAGTATTCAGTAGTTTCGAATCCACTAGAGCTAAGCAGTAATTTCATGATTGAATCTATTTTCAAACTCAACATTGAGGATTTGGCAGTTCTAATTGACGACATTGACCATGAAGGAGGGATAGCTTGTGACCTTAGTGGAGAATGTGTGGCAGAGAAGGGGTATGTTGACTAGGTATTTAAATCAAGCTCTTCTTCGTTGTTGTTTCCACTTCTGAATGACTTTTGTCTGTAGTGAAGCATGGCCATCTCCTCGCGTCCTGCCTCCTTTGATTGCTTCTTCCTTCGCCGGTAGATCTGAACCATTTTTAAGAGGATCAATACAACAATGAATATTCCAAAACATATAAAAGAAGTTGTTATGATGGCTATAAGTATACTGTTCATGGAATCTGTCAAGAAACAGAAAAAAAGTGTGATAAGCCAGTGATTTGAAAGAAAAAGTGAAGAAGTGCGTTAGACCCTGCATCGTTATTTATGTAAGTAATTTGGGTATTGAAATGATAAAGAACTTGACAGGTTTCAGTTCTCAATGGGTCTCTTGTTCAACAGTAATGATCTTCAATCTCGTATGCACTTCATTGTCAATACCGTTAATCACCGAATCAATACTTTGATAACAACAATAAAAGCAAGTGATACACTCGAACACCAGCCCACGGAATGGCCAGTACCTTACGCATGCGCACGGCCATATTACCCGAGCAGTGGCAGTCATGGCCAGGCCGTGGGTTGGTGTTCGAGTGTGTCGCTTGCTTTTATTGTTGTTTCACTTTGATAACAGTTTGAATAGGGATAGAATATGGGAAACTAGCTGAGAATTAAATCAAACCAATGAGAATTGATTCTTTCTACATTTCATGTTATACCTTGCGTGACCTTCCCTTTAAGAGATGTCCTCTGGCAAATGGTAATGTTGTAAATTGCGTTACCCTCAGAATTGATTACGTGGCACGAGTACAACCCAAAATCATCTGCTGAAGATACCGTTAGATTCAATACGCCATCCTTGCTGTCATTAATTATCGTTCGATTATCTTTCGTCCATCTGTAAATGTTTGGTGTCTCACCAGGAACATGGCAAAGCATAGTTATTACGTCACCTACTTGTGATGTCACACACTCTGAAGACAGTGAGGCGGTCCAAATTTTACCCTTGGGGAAAATATCTGCAAAGAAAGTATCACATACAGTCTCATCATTTTACTCGAAAACGTGCCGGAAAACAACTGATACTAGAGAGTTTAAGCATGACGTTTACGGCGGCGGCAAACGGCAAAGGTCGCCTATGATTTTCTATTCTTTTCATGTAATCCTTAAATAAATCATACAAAAATGGAAAACTGTCTCTTTCTATTTACTGCACTGTACAAATATTTTGATTATTGTACAGAGAGCTGAAGACAGACGGCAAAAGTTTCATTTTTGCCGATTGCCGTTTGCCATAAACGTCATGCTTAACCTCTCTACTGACTAAAGACACGGGACCGGGGGGAGACTCTCATATAAAAAGGAAGAAAAAGAATCCCTAGGAGGTACTAAGATCCTGTTTTGTGGGCGTGGCCTGAAATGTTCTTCATCCCTAAGAGGTACCAATTCTTAAAAACAAAACATCTCCTGTCTTTTTGTTTTTCGCCCCAATAACCTAACAGGTACCGCAAAAGCTCTCGCTTTGGAGCCTTTGAGGCTGAACACAATAAGAGGAACCAAACCCGCGTTTTTAATCCCGAAAAGGTACTACGAGGAGCCCCGTCGTTTTTACTTGGGAGTTATCGCCCCTCGGGGTCTCGGGACCGTTCTGCATTGTCCAGGGAGATCAGTTCTTTGAAAATAGACTAAGCCTGTCCTACGACTCTTAGTTTATTATTTTTTGTTGTTTTTTTAGGTCAAGTGATCAACGCCCCATTTCAGTTGAAAATCCTTACTATGGCCGGTGAGAATCGCGATATAAATAGTCAACTAGTTAGCTAACCTTCTTACACACGTCATAGCATGCTACCGGTCAACTCTATAATAATAATAATGATAATAACGATATCTATAACGATAATGATAATGATAATCAATCTTATATTCGCTACTTGCACATACCCATAATCCTTTGCGTTGTTGGGGGGTAACCATTAGAATAAATGTATGGTATCATGACAAAAATTAGTTCGGTGAGCTCGCAAAACCAGCTACTAATGCTTAAAAATGCACCGGAATTTACCAAAATCATGATAGGAGAAATTTGTACTAGTTTATAACTAAATGTAGAGAATTTTTTTTTTGTCCATACATCGTCTTGTAATTTTACAGACGATGTATGGACAAAAAAAAAATTTCTCTACATTTAGTTATAAACTAGTACAAATTTCTCCTATCATGATTTTGGTAAATTCTGGTGCATTTTTAAGCATTAGTAGCTGGTTTTGCGAGCTCACCGAACTAATTTTTGTCATGATACCATACATTTCTTCTAATGGTTACCCCCCAACAACGCAAAGGATTATGGGTCATATGCAAGTAGCGAATAGCAGTATAGTGAGGTTACGCATTTCCGGATCGAGTTGGAATAGCCCTTTTCACGGTTAGCTTTTCTCATTTGCATTACAATGTAATTCAACGTGGATGCGAGGCAATTTCGGGCTAAAACTGCAAAATAGCCCGAAATTGCCTCGCATAGATGCTAGATTTCATTGTAATGCAAATGAGAAGGGTTAACCGTGAAAAGGGCTA